>VSMD01027485.1:0-10765 GCA_008750895.1 Mirza zaza | reverse complement strand
TGCATAAAAGTTTAAGAGAAAGGAATGAAAGAGAAGATATTCAATTGTGAAGTATAAATGGTTTTATATTGCAATAAAAGTCTACCACTGCTGGAGCATGCACCTGAATGTAGACAACCTGGGGATGGGAGGAGTCCAGATAAACTCAACCATCCTAAATATCTCAAGGGGCAAAACAAGGTAACCCAGTGTGAACATTGTCTATTCTCATGAGTTTAAGGTTAATAAAAATCATACCAATCCACGACTATTCCCTCAATGAAATTGTCCAGGGACTGAGATTTAATCATTTCCTTATATTAAAGCCTACTTTATCAAATACCTCTGTTAAAGTGTCAACATGTTGTTTGAGTATTTTGAGGTATGTTATTAATTCATTATCACCTATTGATCAGTAGCAAATTAATTAGATGTCATCAAAGAAAAAAAAAGGACTCCTATGAAATAATGAGAAACAAGTCATCCAGGTGTCGTGGGGCTTTCTTGAACAGCAACAATGCCAAGGAAACAGAGCTGAGCCCAGCTAGGACCCCAGAAAAGGAGATCTTCTCTGTCGTGGTGTGCACAGGATATACATGCTAGTAACTTGACATTTCTATTGTATATGCTGCTTCTTTCAAAGATAACATCATGTTTACTCTAAATGAACTCTAGAAGTACAATTGTTTTTCTCAATTGTTCTTATTTTTCCTGGTGATCACATATTGTTATTCTATGATTTTTCTTTTCAAATCAGTCAATTGATCTATAGACATTTATTCAACTATATTATGGGGAAAAACCTTGTAAGGAACACCAAAAAGGGTTACATAATAAGGACCAGGAGACCTGCCAGGAATCCAACAGTTATTTTTCCCTTCCTTTCTAGCAAAACCCAGTTTTATTCAGAGTGTGAATGGATTGACTAAATATTATTATTTTTAGCTCTCCCTGGAAGATAGAAATGTTCATGTATAAAAACATAGTTTTGTCCAATTGTATATAATTGGGAGTAAATATCTGTTTCTTTAAGAAAAAAAAAAAAAATATCTGAAGAAAACTAACCCAGCAAGCACATATACTTTTACTTCATGCTGTTCCTGTTTCTCTTGCCCAGAGTATGGCTATGATGCTGGAAGTGGAACAGCCATTTTGTAACCTCAAGTTGATATGTATATGCTAACAAAGGCATATTGAAAATATAGGAATCGGCATCTAATAGCATTGTAGTTCACTTTTCTAGTCTGTGAGACGTATAAAACTCTACAGCAGAAAGAAATGATTAATTGATATAGGAGACTCATTTCAATGTCTAAGAAAGAGGGAATAAGGACAAGACATTCTAAAGTTATGGCTAGACATTCGCGTCCTTGGAAACTGTAAGTCTTATTGAGGATGTCATAGATAAATAAATAATTATACTTTTGAAAGATAATTTCTGTAATAGCTATGTAATCCTGGTGTTACACATTACTAATTTGACTGGAGTGAATGTTTATCAAAGGAGGTAAAGCTTGAACAATGACTTGAAGAATGAGGAGCTTTCCTGCCAATCTTTTTTTTTTTTCATTTCAGTATATCATGGGATTATAAATGTTTAGGTTACATATATTGCCTTTGCCCCACCTGAATTGGAGCTTCAAGCATGTCCATCCCCCAGATGGTACACACCACACCGATTAGGTGTGAATATACTCATCCCCTCATCCCCCCTCCCATCTGCCCAATACCCAATGAATGTTACTACTATATGTGCACATAACTGTTGATCAGTTAATACCAATTTGATGGTGACTACTTGTTTTTCCATTCTTGTGATACTTCACTTAGTAGGAAAAGCTCCAGCTCTATCCAGGATAATACAAGAGGTGCTAGATCACCACTGTGTTTTGTGGCTGAGGTGAAATCCATGGTATACATATAGCACATTTTATTAATACACTCATGTATTGATGGGCATTTGGGTTGATTACACATCTTTGCAATTGTGAATTGTGGTTCTATAAACATTTTAGTGCAGATGTCTTTTTTATACAATGTCTTTTATTCCTTTGAGTAGATGCCAACTATGGGATTGCTGGATCAAATGGTAGTTCTACTTGTAGCTCTTTGAGGTATCCCCACATTGCTTTCCACAGAGGTTGTACTATTTTGCAGTCTAATCAGCAGTGCAAGTGTTCCTATCTCTCTGCATCCATGCCAACATTTATCGTTTTGAGACTTTTTAATAAAAGCCATAATCACTGGAGATAAATATTTCATTGCGGTTTTGATTTGCATTTCCCTGATTATTAGAGATGTTGAGCATTTTTTCATGTTTGTTGGCCATTGGTCTGTCTTCTTTTGAAAAGTTTCTGTTCATGTCCTTTGCCCACTTTTTGATAGAGTTGTTTGATTTTTTTTTTTTTTTTTTTTTTTTTCTGATTTTCCTGAGTTCTATATAGATTCTAGTTAGCAGCTTTTTATGGAATGTGTAGCATGAGAATATTTTCTCCCACTCTGTAAGTTGCCTGTTTGCTCTCGTGACAGTTTCCTTGGCTGTGCAGAAATTTTTTAATTTGATCATATCCCATTTATTTATTTTTGTTGTAGCTGTGATTATCTTTGGGGTCTTCTTTATAAATTCTTTGCCTAGGCCAATGTCTATAAGAGTTTTTCCAACATTTTCTTTGGTATTCTTTCTAGAAGAATTTTCATGCTTTAGGTTTCAGTCATTATCCACTGTGAGTTGATTTTGTGAGAAGTGAAAAGTGTCCACCCTGTTTGAGTCTTCTACATGTGGCTATCCAATTTTCCCAGCACCATTTATTGAATAAGAATTCTTATGCCCAGTGTATGCTTTTGTCTGCTTTGTCAAAAATTAGATGGCTATATGAGAATGGTTTTATATCTGGGTTCTCAGTTCTGTTCCATTGGTCTGTGTCTCTGTACTTGTGCCAGTACCATGATATTTTAGTTATGATAGCCTTTAATACAGCATGAAGTCTGATAAATTGATGCCTCCAATGTGTTCTTTTTGCTTAAGATTGTTTTTGCTATACTGGGTGTTTTTTGATTTCATATGAAACATATAGTTATTTTTTCTAGATCTGTGAAAAATAATGTTGATATTTTTGTAGGGATTTCACTGAGTCTGTAGATCACTTTGGGTACTATGGATAGTTAGGGGAGGAAATCCAGGCAGTTAGCTCAGTCTATGAAAAGATGCAAGCTTTTACAGAAAGGTGGGGAGAGGTAGATGCAACTATTTTAGGGCAACTGGAGTCTTTTGTGCACATCAAAAATGATGGAAAGATAGGCTGAGTCATAGAGCAAGGGCCAGACGTTGAAGGACAGTGTAGGCCTTGCTCAGGAGTTTGGGCTTCATCCTGAAATCAGGGTTTGCAAATTGGCAGCCAACAGTAGAATCGATGTTTGGTTTGGCAAATACAAACTTGTATAACTTTTAAACTAGAATTTTCTAGGTAGAGTGTGCTGTATATCCTTGAAGAGTACAGATGTGTCAAAATAAATAGAAGGCAGATACTTCAAATGAGGGAAGGCTTGATTTCATGTAAGCATATTAAAAAATCCTAAGTGCCAGGAAAAGGAGAAGAGAGAAGGTAATAAACTCAAGCAAAGATCAGAGAGTATCCCATTCAAAAGTGTAGAAAGAAAAGCAAAGTAGTTAAGGAAAGGCTTTCTCTTCAACAAATATTTAATAAATTGAATTTTACAGATAAGATTTTTATGGGTAAAAGTACAGATATCTAATTTCTTAAAATTGTTAATATATTGGCATGCTGGTCAAAATATTAAATACTTAATTAGTAATTCAATCAGCAATAAATATTTAGTAAGTATTGACCAAGTACAGACATAACTTTCTAAACTTTTGGGAAATCTAATATTATATTTTTGCTTAATGGACATTATAGTATCTAAAAACTAAGATGTGAAACACCAGCTATTCATAATCATAAAAAAATAAGGTGGATAGTAAAAAGGAAAATTAAGTCTGAAAGAATAACAGATTAAATATGGTCAATTGACAAGGTAATATTAACAAATTATCAAGTTATGCCAAAATATATTATTTAACCCAAGTAGTTTTAGCATCTTCAATAATGAATATAACATAAAATCCACAAATATAAAGTCATAATATATTCTTTGAGCATTTTTACCGGTGTGTTAATGACCTGCTTGAATTAGTACCTCGGGCTTTGCCTGAAGTCTTAAAATACAGTCAGTTATTACCTGCTCAAATCTATACCAGCATGCTTTAACTACGCTAAATATACTCTAAAGAGAGGTAAATATTATACTATTTCATTTTCATTCTCAGCTTCTAAAATCACAGCTATTCTTCATAATTCAATTGTGGTTTTGAGTATGCCATAATGTACTTGTAAGTGAAAATCATGTACTTGTGACAGTGTTTAAGTTTCTTGACTCATAAAATTAAAAACATCAGAATCTGACATAGATTTAAAATCTTTTTATATATGCTTAAACAGTGTATTATCATTTTTTCTTTTACTCCAAATACAATATATCTTAGATCATAGCTTTCTGAGATCATATTAAAATGCCAGTTGCAAAATAAACTAAATATTACTGGATTTTATAGCCATTGTCAAACTATAATGGGAGACATATAGCATTCAGAGCAAGTTTTATTTACTCAAATAATGATTGTTAATTTGTTCATTATTTGGGCTAACTCCTCCTCCTACCTCTTGTCCCATAGCTTAAAAGCAATTTGTATTTGGTTAATTATTCACAGGAATAATCTCTTGGGGGAGAAGGGACAATATTTGAAAATTCAAATGCTACCTCTGTATTCCTTGTTCATCCAAACTAAAACTAAATGACATTTGAGTAAGCAATATCTTGTTGTTTAGATAACTAAAGATTACTATAATTTAAGGTTTAGAATTGCTTGAAGTTGTAATAAACTTAGGGTCAATATTTATTACCTTGTCAGAAATTTGAATGATACAATTAGTATTAGTGATAATGACAATGATGAAGATGATAGTAACAGCCACATGCATTAATTTTAATTAAGTGTAAGTACTATATGAAATATTTATTTGCATTGTCTCATTTAATCTTCAAACAACCTTATACATAGTAAAAACTGTTATCTCACTTTCATAGCTAATAATTGCTGGGTTTTTTAAATTATTATTCTAATCTATGTTCTATTCTAAATATCCCAGTGAGATAGTTACCCTTTTCTAGAGCACAAAACTCAGACTGAGAAAGTAGACAATTTGCATACATTTCCATATGTAGTGATATTAGATCCATGACTCATTTGTGATTTAAGTAGTGACATTCTTAACCACAATGCTGTGGTTATCATACATATTAGTCAGTGTAAATAAATCTAGATGTTTTAACAGAGAAACCCAGAATTTCATCAGACTGACAAAATAAAGGTTACATTGTTTACGCATGTTATGATCCAAGATTCAATGCAGTTGTAATGTTGTTTACCTATAATGAAATCTGAGAAATAGAGTTCATCTGTGTGCCCAAGAGAAAAATAAAACAGATTTTGTATAAATATAGCATTTTCTCTGCTACAACTTATTAATAAATCTTGACTTTACTGTGTGATATTAGGGAACTATTGAATGATTTTAAGCACAGAATGATATTATTAAATGTCTATTTTAGATTTATGGCCACAGTGATATTACAGAGAATAGACTGCACAGAGATGGGTAAGACCAGAAAAGGAGAAGCTATTTAGGAGTGTCAATTCAGATAAGAGTTGATTTGAGCAGGAATAATACAGTGGTTGTAGGGATTAAGAGAAGAAGCAGGTAAAGCCTTTAAAAGACATTTAGAAAATAGATTCAAAAGAACTTACTGAGTATTAGGTGTGAACAACTAAGGAGAAGAATCAATGATACTCCTAAGGTCTTAAGTTTGAATAAAAGTGTGGATGATGGTAAGAATTATAACATAGAAGTGATTTCCCTATATTAAGGGAACAGTTTCAAGTAATAGTCCTTTGTCAATAGGCATGCATATTGATCATGAGACATATGGATTTCTTTGTATTGATACAAAAACTTCCAAACATCAAAATCAAGAAGAGCAAAATCAAGCAAATTCATCTTGTTTAATTCATTCCATCATTTATTCAACAAGTAAATTTGAACTCTAGAATGCATTCAATATTGGAGGAAGCAAAAAAAAAGATACATGTCTGAGTTTGGTATATTTAAGTCTAGTGGAAGATAATCATGATTCAATTTAATAAATGCCAAATAAAAGCAAATTTAGAATTTTATGACTATTCATACAAAGTAAATGTAAATCTACAGGGTGGCAAGAGGGGTTCAAAAAAGTCCTGATAAAAATTTGAAGGAGAGATTAGAGTTAACTAAGCAGAAAAAAATGAGAAGACATGTTTAGGCTGAAGGAAGAACATGTACATAAGCCCAGAAGGGAAATAGAATGCCATGATTAAGGATTGCACATAGGCCCAGAAGAGAAACAGAATGCCATGATTAAATATTACAGGAAGACAAGTACGGCCCAAGTAGGGTACTGAAGGAGCATTGGCCAGAGATAGGGCTTTAATGAGGTAAACATTAGGTTATGAAAGATACACTATGCCATAAATCTTTTGAAGACTTCAACTTGAAGTTAAAAATTAAAGAAGCTAATGAAAAATTCTTAGCTGAGAAATGGCATGGGCACATTTATGCTTCATTAAGGTCATTCTTACAAGAGTGTGGGTATTGGATTGGATAAAACAAGATCAGAGGCATGGCATCTTGTCAAGGAGCTTAAGAGAAGTCTAGCAGAGGGGGAATCATGGTCTGAAATAAAGTGGTTGTAATGAATATGAAAAGGAAGGGAGAAATTCAAGAAATGTTTTATCCAAAATAAAATTAAAATCTAAATGACAGGGAGGAATTGAGGCTAATTCCCAGGTTTCTGACTTAAGT
Organism: Mirza zaza; assembly: GCA_008750895.1. NCBI lineage: Eukaryota > Metazoa > Chordata > Mammalia > Primates > Cheirogaleidae > Mirza > Mirza zaza. The sequence goes on along the minus strand of VSMD01027485.1, from coordinate 3,830 downwards.
AACTAGTTATCTGATGGTGCTATTCACCAAGATAGGGGAAAATGAAAAGAGCAGGTCTAAGGAGGGATAAAGAAAGTAAACTCAGTGTGAGGTACAAAGATATCTCTCAAGCATTCACGTAAAGATGTCCAGCTGGAAGTTGGATATAATTTTCTAAGGATAATATAATGTGGCTCTAAGCTTCATGTATTATCTATACCTATCCCTACTTAGTGCTTTAGAAGCAAAGTTAAGGGTCTCAGTCTAAGTTTTCATTTTGATTTAACTGATTGACTCCTTCCAGTGACAAGTAAGAATATCAATGTATCACCATTACTCACTATTGGTCAGTATCATTTTTGAGAAGACAATTATAAATCATTGAATTATAAGAAAATCAAAACTTTCTTATTTATAACTTATGCCTGTTTTGAAAGAAAAGAACCTTGAAAAGAAAACTCTAAGCCACAATAAAATAACAGCTAACAAAAACCCCCAGGTTACTAGTTAATAGTTTGTGCTGATGCCCATGTAATTATGATGAAAAACTATTATTACCTGAGTTTAAATTTTATCCCCTTTCCCAAAGGAAAAATCAAATAATGAATATAATAAAATTAACGAATATAAAGTCACAAAGAATGTTATATAATACAAATTATAAAACCATAATGTAGTTATGCAAAATTATGATCTTCAATGCGATAAGTTGAGTTTGTATTAGACCAAGGAAACTACATTATTACAAAGCAGAGTCTGAAGCAGCTGAATTAAATAATGCAGTTCTCGAAAACTGAAATGTTTTTAGAAAACATAACTTTCTGAAAACTTTTGCAGAATATTTTATTACAGTCTTCATAGTTCACACATCATTTATTTAAAAACAACAATTCAGTAAGGTTGACCAAGGATATTAAAATGGAGCTCTCTCAGATAGAATCTGGAAGAGAATCTATTGTTGGGACCCAGTTATATGGGTTGGTAGTGTTTCCTGACAGATGGAGCAGTTTAAATATTTCTTACTATTTGATGTCACTAATCCAGAAGTTCATAGTCATTGCTGACCATAGGTGTATGTTCTACGATCCTTCAACCTTATGCCAACCTTTCAGGAGAAAGCTCTCCCAAGAGCTCTTTTTGCAAGAACACTGGAAAACTCACCTGGCTACCAGAAAGCTCTACAATATCATCAGAAAAGAATTTTTCTCACAAAAGAAAGCCCAGAAATTTTTAGTAACATGCTTTTAGAATATTGCTTTCTATGCCCTTTGGTATGTATAGACACGGTATCAGGAATCTCAATGTTTCTTTGCTCTGTAATGAAAATAGCTTGTCTGAGAAGACTTTTTGTTTATAAATTATGACTATTTCAGTTCATAATTTGAGATCATATAATCTCTAAGCAAACTTTTACATTGGTGCTTTAATCAGAAAATGTCTCTACTGAACAAAGTTTTGTTATTAATATGCAAATGAATGCTGTAAGGCAGATGACACTTTTCCCCAAACCAAATTCAATTAACATACCAATAACGTTAGGTGCTCCTAGTGTAATCAGAATTAGTGTTTTACATGACAGATTTTTTAACACTTCTTAGATTCTAAGAATAAAGAATTCAATGCTACCATTTATTACCATGATGCAAATGTAAAACATATAATGTGAAAGGAATGGAATAAAATAACAAAAGACAACATAAATATAACAATGTTAAAAATGCTCTTCTTCAGGCTTCTGAATTGATTGATAAACTAGGAAACCATATAATTATCCTAAATAGGGCATTTAGTATTAAATTTAATAATAGTGCCCATCTGTTACATCAGAGATTACATAATCAAGTTCTCTTTTACCCTGTAAGTGAAGATGAAACAACAATAAAAAATCATTAAAGAAAAGCATGACAGATCAAAGGGCAAACTGCTCAAACTCTTAAGTATCACCTAAAGCAAATTCACATAGTTCAAGCATTTTAAGAGATTAAAGTTCAAAATTAAGAATTAACTTCAAGACACTCTGTGGAGGCTCTCAAAGATAAGTGGTTAAAGAGTTATTCAGCCTCCCAGAATATTACCAATCTGTGTTTCTGCCTGAAGTATTATCTACCTGCCATCAGGTGGGTTATAATCAATATGGAATGAAAACATTGAATTCTTGTTTTACTTTCTGTGTGTTGGAAAGTGATTTTATGAAATTTATTTATTCAGTAAGCACTTATTTGTCACCTATTATATTGTAGCGCTATTATGGGTTCTGGGGCTATAGTGTGAAAAAATGTTCTCTTAGCATGCAAGTGTAGCTTTTTATCTATTTGATATCATTTTTAGAAATCTAATTTATATTTTATAATACATAATGCTATTATCATGGCTATAAAAATAATGTTTTTTTTCAACTAACATCTATGGATTGTAACATCTATCACATAAATGTTTTGACCATTCAAATGGATTGATTTCTAATAGAATGATAAAGATTTGTGTATGTCAGCATGTTTGCCAGTGCACTTACTATTTTCTGAATAATGTTGATTTTAATAATGGTTTCCCTTGGGTAAAAAGTCGGCACCCCGTTTTCCTATTCTAATATTCAATGTGAATATAAATCATGCCAAAACCTAAGAATTACTTTACTGAATATTTCTGGAACTCATACTCAGCACTGATGTCATTAATATTAAATGGATCAGGCTAGCTTCTTTGTAATCAAAACAGAGATTTCACATTCATTTTTAGTTTCAATACATTTCTTACTTCAGATATTATTTGGGGGCAGTCTGTTCCTGACATAACACAAAGTAGAGGCACTTAAAACATAAAGTTGGTCCCTTAATTAAATGTAGCACATCACATGCTTAATACACTGAGAATTAAAAATTTAATATTTAATTAGATCACATTTCAATGTAATGCTTCACATTTACCTGTAGTATTTTATTAGGGTATTATTTTTGCCATTAATGTGGCTGACATCCAGTATACACCGCCCTACAACAACAGATCAGCAACATAGCTTTCAAATGGTCCTGTTGGTGTCTACTAGTTGCTATTATTGCTCTTAGAGGAGTACCACATTTCCTTAAGACACTACTCTGCACTTTTTAGGTACAGATATTATTTTTAGCTCTAGCCAGAGTTTGAAAAGTGTTTACTTTTACATAAGAAGGAATAAGAAAGGCGACAAGGACAGAATCCCAAGGATATGAAACTCATAGTCTTATAGCCATATAATTTTTTGTTGTTGCTGTAGAGAAAATGGGAATTGGTGACTTCCCCAATGAAACAAAGTAAAATGCAAAAGCAAAAACAAACCAACAAACTCTTGCTGGAATTCTTCTTGTCTAAGAGTTACCAACCTATATCTCAATCTTAAACCTAATCACATATTTTTTATCTCATCTTAATGTCAGCAAAGCAGTAAATTGAATGGAAATTTTTGGTTTTATTTGACTTCAAAGAAGTCCTTGACTCATGGTCATTTTTCTCTTTTTTTTTTTTTTTTTGAGACAGAGTCTCACTTTATTGCCCAGGCTAGAGTGAGTGCCGTGGTGTCAGCCTAGCTCACAGCAACCTCAAACTCCTGGGCTCAAGCAATCCTGCTGCCTCAGCCTCCCAAGTAGCTGGGACTACAGGCATGTGCCACCATGCCCGGCTAATTTTTTCTATATATATTAGTTGGCCAATTAATTTCTTTCTATTTATAGTAGAGATGAGGTCTCGCTCTTGCTCAGGCTGGTCTCGAACTCCTGAGCTCAAAGGATCCGCCCACCTCAGCCTCCCAGAGAGCTAGGATTACAGGCTTGAGCCACCATGCCCGGCCTTTCTCTTTTTAAAACCATACTCTTCACTTA
>VSMD01027484.1:0-28275 GCA_008750895.1 Mirza zaza | reverse complement strand
AAAAAAAAAAAAAAAGGCTACTTTGCTGCAGGAGAGGTGGGAGATTTCTATGAAGGGGCTTTGAGATGTATTTGCACAAAGTACCTTAAAGGAAAGGTCACTAGAATACAATGTAAACTCCAGGGAATTTTGTTTTTAAATTGATTCATAGGTCTACACTCGTCAAGGTGAGGAAGGAGCAAGCCAGTGACTGCATTGCGAGCAGAAATTATACAAGTTCTGAAAATAAATTGTGCCGCTCTGATGGATCTTAGCTAGGAATCCAGCTGACTCAATTTTCCCTTTGGCTGAGCTCCGGCCTGCTAGGAACGGAGCCCCGGCTCCTGCGAGACCCCTCACATCCCTCAGGACACGGGGCACAGAGTCCTCGCCCACAGGGGACCCCACACCTCGCTCATACCTGCTCCTTGATGAATTACTATGTATCTCGGATCCACGACCCGAATCAGGTAAAAGCTGCATGGAGAAGTGGGAGGACCCGGGCACAGAAGAAAGTGAAGATGCCCCTGTGGGTTTGCCGCCTGCTGCTGCAAGCCTGAGCAGACTGGCGGCAGCTGTCTACCTGCCGTTTGCAGGCACCCCCGTCGCCTTGGGTTCAGCACCTGGGGCCCTGCTGGGCTTCACACTGAGCTCTAATTGGCATCAGATTCCCACTGGGATTTAGAGCAGAAGTCGAGCCTTGCGCTGGACTTTGGGCTCCCGGAGATCAGAGGCAAATGTGGCCAGCCTCAGAATTTGGCTGGGAGCCAGCTCTGGGGGCAGAGGCTGGAAAAGGCCGAGGAATGGCAGCTGCTCGCCAGCCGTGAGCATCTGCAGGGAGGAGCTGGCATGGACGAGGAGGTGAGGGGCTGGCTGAGTGGCCAGGCCTTCAGGGATGACAACGGGGACTCCAACAGGAGCAGCCCGCGAGGTGCCGGCCCTTTCCTCATCAGCCCTGGCCACGTCTGGGCAGAAGGCCTGAGTTCCTGCCATCTGGGGGTCTAGCGGGCCCGGCCCTGCTCTGGAGCGTGGGGGTAAGGGGACCCCATGGACGCCAGCCTGCCACACGCTGTCCCCGAGCCCCTGGGGCATGACCAGATGTGCCTCCAGTCCAAGGGGACTCTGACAGGTGCAAGCCCAGAGCCCAGGAGTGATTCCATCAGAGGCCTATGGACGCACTAGCAGCTTTCGAGAAAGCACTGATTGAGGTGATTGATAAACCTCTCCTTCCTGGCACCGCCTCAGGGGACACTGAAGGTCTGGCAGTTGTGTCCCTAGTCTGTCCTGTCTGCTAAGGGCGCTACCTGGGTCAGAATCGGGCGGAAGCACCCTGTGCTTCTGAGATCCCTGGTCACTGCTGGGGGCTCCAAGGGGACTCACCAAACCCAGCCACCCGGCGAGCAGCTCCGTCACAAACCAGTCATGCTCCAAGGGGACTCACCAAACCCAGCCACCCGGCGAGCAGCTCCCTCACAAACCAGTTATGCTCCAAGGGGACTTACCAAACCCAGCCACCTGGCGAGCAGCTCCCTCACAAACCAGTTATGCTCCAAGGGGACTCACCAAACCCAGCCACCCGGCGAGCAGCTCCCTCACAAACCAGTTATGGTCCAAGGGGACTCACCAAACCCAGCCACCCGGCAAGCAGCTCCCTCACAAACCAGTTATGCTCCAAGGGGACTTACCAAACCCAGCCACCTGGCGAGCGGCTCCCTCACAAACCAGTTATGGTCCAAGGGGACTCACCAAACCCAGCCACCCGGCGAGCGGCTCCGTCACAAACCAGTTATGGTCCAAGGGGACTCACCAAACCCAGCCGCCCGGCGAGCGGCTCCCTCACAAACCACTTATGCTCCACGTGAGTCTTCCAGCAGAGCACCCGGAGCCCACTCTCTGGTAACTTAACAATCTCTGTGACAGGCCCCAGTACCGCTTTCTAAGATGAATCAAGCTGAGAAGGCTGGTCGAGCGCCCGGGTGACTGGCATCCGGCTGGCATCTGGGCTTCCTGTGTCAGCGTACAGCCCGGCCCGGTCTGGCTCTGGACGACACACTGGCCTTGAGCACAGGCCGGATTCGAAGGGTCGGCCCTCCGCAGGGTGGAGGGCACAGCACCGGGAGGGAAGGTGCTCTGTGAGCAGGGGACGGGCCATGGGAGGTGACCTGAGGCTGTGCAGGAGGAACAGCAGCCTCGGCCACAGCCTCGCAGGCTTCCTGGGCAAAACTCGTAGGCTTCAGGAAAACCGTCCTTGGGGCATTTGGCATCAGGCAGGGTGGGGGGCGATGGGGTAGTTGTGTCCGGGCACGTGAACAAACAGACCGAGAGGCCGTGCTCGCTGGGCTTTGGCAGAGAAGACTTGGAAAGCACTTGATGCATCTTAGGTGACGAGTTCTCGAGAATTGTTCCAGCCAGTCCCTGTGGACGCTTCCATGGGAGGGAGATACCTCACTCCAACCAGGCTGCAACTTCCTCCAGGCCGACAAGCGGGATAAGGCCGGGCAGCGAGTGCTCAGACAGGACTGCGGGGAGCCGGGCGGGTCCATCCTCAGACTTCCCCTCCAGGAGATGCCACGCTGGGCGGCCGTGCCCCCCTGGGCTTTTGTGTGCTCCATCCACGAGCAGAGCCCGAGGTCCACGCGCTGCGTCACAGCTGGCTTCATGCAGGGCTGTGCTGTCCTCCGCGGAGAGGGTCAGTGCAGAGACCCTGCGCAGGCTCCCAGTCTCCAAGCTCCTGCCTCCCTGAACAAGTCGTCACGGCAACCCCAGAGGGCTCACAGCAAAGACTACACAGCCCTGGTATCTGTAAGCAAAAAGAAGGCGGCGACAGGATTAAATAGCAGCCGTTTGAGGAAACAATAATAAATATCTTTGGCAGCATAAGGCTGGTCACGGCTTGAGTCTCAGCGGCTGCGACTTCTGTCCTCCGTTCCGTTATGAAACCAATTTTTCAGGGTTTACAACTTGGAAGTAACAACGTGCTCCCGGCAGAAACCTGGCACTCGAGGTCTGTGTCCAGCAAGAGGGACTCGCGCTGATTTGTTCAGATCGGTTGGGAGTCGCAAAGAACAACCGTCCTGAGCGTGCAGATGGGTCTGGTGCTGGGACGAACCATCGGTTTTGGCTGCAGGAAAGTTAGCAGTAGGGGAAACGTTGAGGGAACTGTGCCCGGAAAGCACAGGCCTGAGGTTCCCCGCAGTGCCCGGGAGGGAGCCCGTCCTGAGGGCGGAGCGTCTGCCCGGTGGTGGGGAGCAAGGGAGGGAGGGACGTCCCCTCTGGAGAGAAGCCGGACGGAGCTGGGCTCTGGGACCGTGCCCGGCTTCATCGAGCCCGACCTCTAAAGCCTGCTCAGTGCCGGCCGTCCTTCCGGTGTCAAGACACATTAACTCTTCTAAGTCTCGCAGGCCCCCAAAGAATCATTTTTGCGTCGTGAGCGAGCACCCGAATAAACGGGGAGCCCTGGCTCTCCATCATCGGATTCCTCCACGCGGTCTCTCACGGACCGTGACAGACAAGGTGGGCCAGCTTCCTGCCCAGATGCAGTTCTCCAGGTCTAGGAAATAATGAACTGAAACGCAGCCTCATCCTCTCTGACAAGACCGTCAGCATCACTCGTAGGCCGGCGGCCTCTTTCGGGTGGGACTGTCGGTACAGCGGCTGACGCGGTTGCCGCTGGTGCTGGCTGTTTGTACTCGGCGATGGAGAGGTGAGTGCCGAGAGCTGGAGCGGCGTCCACGTTCCCAGAATTCTCCGTTCCGGGCGGCGTGGTCCAAGCCCTTGGCGCGGTTTGGCGGGAACCTCCAGAGCTGCAGCTTCCTATGGACTGATTAGCAGTTTACAAACACTCTATTTTTTTTTTTCTTGTGGGAGATTTGGAAAATATTGAAGAAAAAGGATAAGAAAATAAAGTCCTACATCATCTGTGTGTAATCTGTATCTAGTCAGTGAAAACATCTTTTAAAGTTCCACCCGAACATTTCTCAATAATGATACGGATCCAAATATTTTACAAAACTGAGATTATATATTTCCACATTCTGTTTATTTAGCATTGTGTTAGGTGCGTTTTCCTGTCTCCACAGACATCCTTAGAAACGGGCACACACACAGCCCCGATTCGAGCATCACCAAAGCTGTCCACGTAACAAGACATTTGTACCCCCTTACTATTTTGAAATAAAAATAATAAACGCACACAAAGAAAAAGACCATTTAAAAATTAATTCCATAATACTCCTTTGTGTGGATTTCAGAAATGTTGTGTTTCTGGACAAATCGTTGTTCTTATTTTTTGCTATTACAAAAAATGCATCAGTGAGTATCTTCTCATGTAAATATTTTCCTATGCTTCTGACTATTTCCTTCAAATAGGCCCCTGGAAGTTTCCAAAAATGACTGTGTCAGCGGATGAACCTATCACAAATGGTCAAATTGCTTTGATGCAAAGTCAGAGATCGGCTCCACTGTATACAATGCAAAATATGGCTACCTACATGCAGAAGGTTTGCCAAAGCAAAGATGAAGTTCTTGGGTGAGCTGATGTGGCCAGAGCCTCTTTTTTTCCCTTCCTGTTATGGAGGTAAGAATACCACACAGTAGGCTGCTTTTACTGAGCGCTTACTATGTGCCAGGCACTAAACCAAGCACTGTTTCCTGTGTGATTTTCACACCCTTGTGAGGAAAGCACTGTTTTCTGTGAGTTAGTTGGTAACGTTTCTTCACAATTCTTCCTCCCCTCCCTTTCTCTGCCTCAGTTTCCCCAGTGCAGCTGACGCCCCACCCTACCCCCTTTGGCCATGGCCATGACTGGCCGGCCGCCGTGATGGGAACAGGTATGTGCTAGCGGCTCCAAACGTGTCTGCAGAGTCTCTGACCCATGCCCTCCACTCCTGCGCTCGGCCACGGGAAGAACGTGCCCAGCCGGCCACGGCCCCAGAACGCAGAGCTCCACGGAGCGGACTCGCAGGAGCCAAATCTCACGCCGGACCCTAACCGGCAGCTGCAAATAAGGGGCGCGGGCGGCAGGAGCAGGCCGGTGGGTGGGAGCCCGTGGGACCGAGGGAGTCGGACTGAGCAGGGTCTCCTCACGCCCGGTCCACTTCGTGCCCGCGCACGGGCCGCCCGGGTGCTGCCGCAGCCCCTTCTCCCAACCCGGGGTCCGTAGCCCAGGACTCGGTGGTCCCAGGGTTCCGAGGGTCCCCCGCTGGGCAGGAATCGTGCAGCTCCAGAAACGGGGACAGGAAGAAGATGCCGTGTTCGCCCTTCTGGTGACGTCAGTACCACACAGTTCATCCAGGTAACGCGACACCTGTACCCTTCAATATTTTGAAATAAAAGTCATTTTAACTCTTTTTTAAAAAAAGAAGATATGCGCCGGGCGCGGTGGCTCACGCCTGTCATCCCAGCACTCTGGGAGGCTGAGGCGGAAGGAACGCTCGAGGTCAGGAGTTCGAAACCAGCCTGAGCAAGAGCGAGACCCCGTCTCTACTATAAATAGAAAGAAATTAATTGGCCAACTAATATATATAGAAAAAATTGGCCAGGCATGGTGGCGCATGCCTGTAGTCCCAGCTACTCAGGAGGCTGAGGCAGGAGGATCGCTTGAGCCCAGGAGTCTGAGGTTGCTGTGAGCGAGGCTGACGCCACGGCACTCACTCTAGCCTGGGCAACAGAGCAAGACTCTGTCTCAAAAAAACACAAAAAAACCTAAAAACAAACAAATAAAAAAAACAACAAAAAGGAAGACATGGCCTTAGGAAACTGACAGCAAGTTGAAGGTTCAGGGAAGTCCTGAGGGTCTGTCTCCCCTCCCCGCGGCAGGCGTGTGAGCGAGGGTGCCGGCAGACTCTGGAGGGACCGAGACCGTCCTGGGGACAGGTCAGCACGTCCCCTTTCACGTTCCCCCTGCGGTGCCTGACGTTAGGGACACACGCGCACACATGCATATGCACATGCTAAAAGCATGTAGTGAAGATTCACTGACTCACTGTTTTGAAAAATTCTCTGTGACATTTCTCACCAGAATGAACCGAAGATATGAAGCGGAAAGGAAAATGTGCTTCAGTGTTCTCCCAGGTGTGGACTGTTAGAAGGAGGATGGGTGGCCTGGTGGTTAGATCTGGTGCCAGACGTCCCCGGTTTAAATTCTTGCTATTTTACTTACTTACTGTGTGACCTTGGGCAAGCTACTTCATCGCTCTGTGCCTCGGTCTCCCCATCTCTAACATGGGGACAATCATTCCGGTCTTGTGGGATTGCAGTGTGGATTAATGAGGCAACATGTGCAAGGTGTCGAGAGCAGCTCCTGGCCGTGGTGACCGTGTGCGTGTGTCCGTCATTGCTGCCGTCGCATTACAGAAAGGGAGGGGGGCATTACTAAAGATGGAACCCAGGACCAGCAAGGTATCAGGTCCTGAGTGATGGCTGTCATGGGCCCAGGCAAGCATTAATTCATAGAAGGGAAGTAAAAAGAACCTCCGACCAACCTTTTACAGCGAGAAAACCGAGGCACAGAGAGGGGGAGTGTCTCACCCAAAGTCACACAGCGAAATAGAAGCTGACCGCGAGAAAGTGCCAGATATCCTTGTTTTCACTCTAGAATTCTTCTTTCTCCTGTTCCCAGTTCTCGTGTCCGACTATGGACCAAATGAGCACGGACGCCAACGCCCCATCTCTCCACAGAAATCTGTCCCTGAATCCCACAGCAGGCTGCCCCGGGAGAGCAGTGTGTATGAGAGGAGGAGTAGGAGGGGTGCTAGGTCTGGCTTAGGAAGGGGAGAGAGTGGTTTCCAACGGCATATAAATCTGCCAATTGCAAGGCTCATTCCCGAGTTCCCTTGGAAAATGTGCAGTTTGTGTTTATGCAGCTTTGAGGCGATTATTACACAAGAGAAAAAATCTCTTGATCCCATTACTTAATGTTTTCTAAGCGAACATTTAGTATTTAGTGGCTGAGCAAATTTGCTTTCCTACAATGAACAGAGTGGGTGATTGAAAAACATTTAATGTACTGAGGGATGGGCGCCCGCTATCCAAGGATTACTTAACTCACAGTTTAAACTCTCATTTTCTCGAAAGGCAAACAGATTTCCTTTGTACTAGAGATCCCGGGCTTAGCGGTTTTGTTCCCGTTAGAATCCATCTAAACGTGTGGACTGTGCGCGTTTCCTTACGTGCCGTACGGGAGACGCAGATGGACTTTTCTTGGCGTCGAACATCCCTGCTGCTTGTCCGGGCTCTCCCGCCTGCAGGAGGCCGCTCTGGGCTGGCAGCCTGCCGCGCGGGTGAGTGGACGTCCAGCGGTGTCACCCGCACGCCGGAACCGCACTCCGTCACAAGTCTTGACGCCGAGCTGCGTAAACAAACGCATCTGAACTTTGCATTCCTGGACAGCGACAGGAACGAGCCTGACGGCCTTCATAGTTACGAAGAAAGAGCCTCTGTTAGACGCGTGTGGAACGAGGGAAGACAACCGTGACCTGGGAGGGTGGCGGGCGGTCGGGACAGGACGGCGGTGGGTCTCTCCGCAGCCGATAGTTTAGGGACTTTCTACGCGATGTGCGTGCCGTGACGTGAAGCGCTGGGGCCTGCATTTCAAATCTCAGACTCACGGGAGGGAAAACCCGAGTGGCTCAGCCGGAGACAAGTCCCTGCCGCCGACCGGGCTGGGCAGCCGCGACCAGAGGGGCCGTGCTGTGCGACAGGCAGGGGCGCGGGCCGTTCCCGGAGGAGCAGAGAGCGTGGCGAGCTGGGCGGCGACTCCGGAAATGCATCCCTCCATCCAGGATGGGGACACAGATCGAACCGAAAACCGAGCCGTTTTCCTTGCATGGAGACGCCATGGGGGCTGTCAGCCTCCCACACGCCTCTGCCTCCTGCCCCGGCGCGTGCCTCCACTTCCCACTCGGTTCTCTCCTCGGAGGGGAGACACGTCGGGTCCCCCACTTCTCCTGTGCCGTGTCCCGTACCTGCCGGGCGGAGGGAGGCCTGGCTGTCAACCTGAGACCTGCTCATTCGCTCCTCCCTCTTTCCCACTCCCACCAGTGCGTGCCGGGACCCCCCAGACGATCCGCCCCAACTCCGTGTGGGAGAGCCCCGTCTGGCCACGTTCCCGCTCAAGGAAACGTCCGTCCACTCACGACTGGTGCCTGCTGCCCCTCGGGGGGCCAGACGGCTGCCTCAGTGGACCGGAAGTCCGACTGTCCCCTGCTTTCCAGCTCTGCATGACGGGGGCAGGGGCTGGTGGCTGAAGCAATGCCCGAGTGATCCCACGACCCGCTGGGACCGTCCCAGGTCCGCTCGTTTGGAGGGAGCTGTCTGCACTGCCCACAGTCGGGACGCGGCTCGGTGTCTGCCTCCCCGGCTGTTTCCCGTCTGCAGCTGCTGCCTCCCAGCTGCACGGGGGCTGCCTGAAGCCAGCGATCACGACTGTCCTTTCCTTTGTTTCTCCCACTGGACAAAACAGAAGGGCGGAGGCTGTGGAAGGAAGGCGCTAAAAGGGGATGTGTTGCTTAATTAAAGAACCAGACGGTGAACACGCAGAACAATTTCCAGTTTTCCGTGGGCGACAGAGGTTTCCATGCTGTGAGTCCGGTGCTGATCCGTGCAGTCGTGAGGGGCTGCGGCCACGCCCCTCATCCCCGCGGCACTCACCGCTTCCGAGTAAACCAAAGGCTCCTCTCCGCCGGCCCTGCCTGGCAGGAGAAGCGCCTGGTCCCGCACACGGCGCAGCCCCGGGCCGTCTCCGGCGGCAGGTGGGTGGTGAACGGGCACTCGGCGTCCTCCCCCTGCTGCAGCACGTCTGAGATGTGCTCCAGCAGCTCTCCGGTTTAGCAGGGTCAAACCCCAGCTGTCCACAGGCAAGCTGCCTTTCAGCTCACCCCCGTTAGTCCTCCTCCCTCTTCTCAGTTTCCTGCTCGCTTCCTGGGGTCCCCGCGAGGCCTGCCTCGGGCCCAGCACGAAACTAGAGAGCGCGGGTTTCCGGTGTGCGAGCGTTCCTTCGGGATCCAGGAAACGGCTAAGGGAAACTGAGTGCCGATTTACACGGGATCAAATCTACCTACTAGGTGGGCAAGTGCTGTAAGAATCTGCTCTCTTTCGTTTGTTTGTTTGCTTCTGCTTCTCGTCTCCCAGTCTGCGTGCGCCTCTGTTCGTGCAGAACGTTATTTCACGAGGCAGACAATACTTCCCCAGGCCGGTATAAATTATCACCGGACAGTAGAGCCGCTTCTCTCGTCCTGGTTCTGGTGCAGCCCGGCCAGGCCCAGATAGACGGCCGGTCCGGTCGCGTGGAGCGGATGAGTCACGAGGTTGTCCCAGGACCAGGCAGCCCCGTTGCGCCGGCGACGGGAAATCTAGGCGTGTGGCCCCGTGACAGCTCCGGGAGGTGGGGATGGGCTCTGCCGTGATAAAACCCGCCTGCCGTCGGGTCTGGGCAGCTCTGGGCGCAGGGCCCTGGCCCGGGTCTGGGTTCAGACGATGACGCTTTCCTCGTGGCCCCTTCCCAAACGCCTAAGTTTTATGGGGAACGGGCCGTCCAAAATCCAGTCAGTGGGGAAGTGGGCAGCTACATTTTCTGACTTTCCTTTTAGTCTTTGGTGTCGTTGCTCATTTGCTGACTGGGACGCTGCTGTCATTAACCCTTTCCCGACTGGGGACGAGAGGGGTCTCCCTACGGAGACCCTATTTCGAGATGGTCTTGGATGTGTTTTGAGCGTTTTACAGCCACAGAGTCTCGCATGGCTTCGCGGGACAGCAGGTCTCAAGCTCTGGGGGTCACTTCTGGGTCTGACAAAAGGCTCGCTGGCTCCCCCGACGGATGCGCTCGGCCCGAACCCCGCATTCCGCACGCAGGGGTGGGGCCAGACCACGGGGCTCACCCCGGACTCGGCCGTGGCCCCGATCTCCAGCCAGGACCGCAGTGACGGTGACTGAGGCGGCCGTGAGGGTGAGGGCTGTCCGGTCGCCTTCCGCCGGGCAGGTGCGCGGTCTGCCTGATGGAACACGCCCGGGGGTGCGGGGAGGAAGGCCGCACACGGGCCTGCAGGGACCGTCTCGAAGCGGGGGGGGGGGGGGGGGGGTACTAGACTTGAACGACGGGTCTGACATCCTGTCCTTCTGGCCGGGAGGACTATTCGAAAATTTTAAACTGGAGAAACGGGGCTTTAAACTCATTAACTGTGGGTATTAATCTTCCTCCAGATCAGGAGGATGTAGGTAACACTGACTGAATTCACCTGTCTTTTGTTAATGTTACACTTTATTTTCTTCCAAAGTGTTAATGTGATACAACAGCAAGTTTCATATGCCTTGAACAGAGCGTTTGGAAGCACAGATTGTTACGTAAAAATAATATTACATTCCGCCATAACCCCCCACGGGAACGTCCAGTGCCAAGGCCCCGGGGTGGGAGAGGCCTCGGCACGCTGGAAGACCAGTGGTCGGCGGGTGTGGCTGGACTGTCGTCAGCAGGTACGGCAGGGTCTGAGGGGGCCGGGGAGTAAGGCCAGGCGGGTGACAGGGGACTGTGAGAATTAGGGACTTGGCTCTAAGAGCAACAGGAAATATTTGAGGTGCCGGCACAAGAACAGGGACATAGACCACTGGAACAGAACTGAGAACCCAGATATAAAACCATCCTCATACAGCCATCTGATTTTTGACAACGCAGACAAAAACATACACTGGGGAAAAGAATCCTTATTTAATAAACGGTGCTGGGAAAACTGGACAGCCGCATGTAGAAGGCTGAAACAGGATCCGCGCCTGTTAGCTCTCGCAAAAATCAGCTCACAGTGGGTAACAGACTTAAACCTAAGGCGTGAAACTCTAAGAATTCTAGAAGAAAATGTTGGCAAAACTCTTACAGACATTGGTCTAGGGAAAAAATTTATGAAGACCCCAAAGGCAATCACAGCAACAACAAAAATAAATAAATGGGACCTGATCAAATTAAAAAGCTTGTGCACAGCCAAGGAAACTATCACAAGAACAAACAGACAACCTACAGAATGGGAGAAAATATTTGCATTTCCATATCCGATAAAGGGATGATAACTAGAATCTATTTAGAACTCAGGAAAATCAGCAAGGAAATAATCAAACAACCCCATTAAAAAGTGGGCAAAGGACATGAACAGAAAATTTTCAAAAGAAGACAGACTAATGGCCAATAAACATATGAAAAAATGCTCAACATCTCTAATCATCAGGGAAATGCAAATCAAAACCACAATGAGATATCGTTTATCTCCAGTGAGAATGGCCTTTATCAAAAAGTTCCCAAAATATAAGTGTAGGCGTCGATGCGGAGAGATAGGGACACTCCTACACTGCTGGTGAGACTGCAAACTAGTGCAACCTCTGTGGAAAGCAATATGGAGATACCTCAAAGAGACACAAGTGGATCTACCATTTGATCCAGCAATCCTACTCCTGGGCATCTACCCAAAGGAACAAAAGACATTGTATGAAAAAGAGATCTGCACTAGAATGTTTACAGTAGCACAATTCACAATTGCAAAGATGTGGAAACAACCCGAGTGCCCATCAATACACGAGTGGATTAATAAGATGTGGTATATGTACACCATGGAGTTCTACTCAGCCACAAAAAACAATGGTGATCTAGCACCTCTTGTATTTTCCTGGATGGAGCTGGAACCCATTCTACTAAGTGAAGTATCACAAGAATGGAAAAACAAGCACCACGCTTACTCACCATCAAATTGGTATTAACTGATCAGCACTTAGGTGCACAGATAGTGATAACATTCATCTGGTGTCGGGCAGGAGGGCTGGATGGGCATATTCACACCTAATGGGTGTGGAGTGCACCACCTGGGGGATGGACACACTTGAAGCTCTGACTTGGGTGGGGCAAAGGCAATACACGTAACCTAAACATTTGTACCCCCATGATTTGCTGAAATAAAAAAATAAAATAAAAATAAAAAATAAGACAGATGGATGGATGGTTAGAGGCACAGATCAATGGAGCAGATCTATCTTAAGCAAGTATAAATGTTAATTAAAGAATCTGAGTGGCATGAATATGGGTGTTCCCTGTGAAATTCTTTCCACTTTATATATATTTGAGAAAAGTCACAATAAAATTTTAGAAACAATGTAATCAATGGAAGAAAAATAATACAACTATCCAACACGGAGAAGAGGTAAAGGGGAGAAGGTATAAGTGAGCGTATTTTAGGGAGCCAATAAATATTGTCTAAATTCAATAAATCAAAGCAGATGTACATTCATATTGTTTAGAGCAATGGAGGTAAAGAACAAAGGAAAAAGTTTCAAACAGAAACTGTCTAAAGATATTATCGCTGAGACATGAGATGGGGATATGCATTAAACTTGCCTTTCATAATAATCTATCCTTTGCCTTTTCATTCTGTACCGTGCAATGCGTTACTTTGATTTAAAAAAAAAAGCACGCACAGAAAACGTCTCTGAGTCCACAGCCGCATCCGTCAGCTACAGCACCACCGAGACCTCATCCCAGGGCGCTCTGCCCACACGCCTGGTCTGGAGTGACTGATGCTGTCAAGAAGTGTCACTGCTGGACGGGATTCGGGCTCAGAACCACTTTCGTCCGTGTCAAGAGTTTGAACTCCAGGCTGTCTGGTGTCTGCCGGGCAAAATGCGCAACCGAATGTGTTCAGATTAATCCCAGAATGAGCCGCTCTTGGTGTGGGAGAAACAAGTGCCCATAGGCGACTGAAGTGCATGTCGGGTTTTAGTTGATTCACAAAGTTCTTCCCTTCCTTCCAAAATAAGACAGGTTCCAGGACACGGCAATTTGGAAGTCGATGATCACCTCAGTGGAAATAATTGTGAATAATCACAGTGCACTGCACTTGGTCTTATGAGCAGATTCCCATCACAATGAAAAACATTAACTCCCATCTGAACTGTTTCCTTCTACACTTGATGGAAATCTTTGCTAAACAACTCGGTTCCTGCCACCTGCTCTGTGGCACTAAAAGCCAGAGGCTCTTTGGTCACAAAGTTTTCTAAGTCCAGTGCTTCAGGGTGGAACTAGCTGCCTTCAACAGAGACCAGGAGCTGCAATGTCACGGACAGTCACACCTTATCCACCCATCCACCCATCCATCCACCCATCCATCCACCCATCCATCCATCCATCCACCCACCCATCCATCCATCCATCCACCCATCCATCCATCCTTCCATCCATCCATCCATCCATCCATCCACCCACCCATCCACCCATCCATCCACCCATCCATCCATCCTTCCATCTATCCATCCTTCCATCCATCCATCCATCCATCCATCCACCCACCCATCCACCCATCCATCCACCCATCCATCCACCCATCCATCCACCCATCCATCCATCCTTCCATCTATCCATCCTTCCATCCATCCATCCATCCATCCATCCATCCACCCACCCGTCCATCCATCCATCCATCCACCCGTCCATGCATCCATCCATCCATCCACCCATCCATCCACCTATCCATCCATCCACCCATCCATCCATCCTTCCATCCATCCATCCTTCCATCCTTCCATCCATCCATCCTTCCATCCATCCATCCATCCACCCATCCATCCATCCATCCATCCATCTATCCATCCATCCTTCTATCCATCCATCCTTCCATCCATTTATCCAACAAATAATATTTGAGTACTGAATATGGTGCTCATTTTAGGAGCTCAAAAAAACAAAAATTCTTTGGACAAGGTAGACAAGACCCCAACCCTTATATGACTGACTTTCAATTACTAAGAGACAATTAATAAATGTTTGAATGTCACAAAGGAAATTATCAGGTTAAAAGGAAATTTAACCTGGTTAAATTATTAACCCAGGTTAAACACTGAGGGAGGGGAGGTTACAGGTGAGGAGGTAGCATTTTAGGTGGAATGCAAGGTTGAAACTGCAGCTATAAGGAAAATATGAGACAGAATATTCCAGGTAGAAGGAACAGCAGGAGCAAAGCTCTGAGGTTGGGGCCGGGAGAGAGAGAGAAAGAGCGCAAGAGCACGAGCCTTGATGTATTTGAGACGCAAAATTACAGGCCACCGTGGCTGGATTTTGGAGTGGTGTGAGATGAGGTAGACGAGGAGACTGCAGACAGATCTTTTAGGGCCAAGTAGGTCACGGCAAGAAATTTGAATTTTATTCTCATCTGAAAGAGATGTTGTTAGAGGATTTTAAGCGGGAAAATGACTTGACAGCATCTATGGTTTATGAAGACGATTCTACGTGTTTTGTGGATGACAGAGTGGAGGAGAATGCGGGGTGGAGACCGAGGACTGCTCTGGTTGTTCAGGGAGGAGCCGGGCTGGCCTGAACACAGGCGGTGGGGCAGAGAGACGTGGGGTGATTCGAGATGTCACGGCACTCTGTTTTTCCCATCATTTTGCCCAAAGCTGCAGCACTGCAACTTGGGGATAAAAGTTCCTCCGTGTGGTGCTTCCTGCAGTGAAACCCCCTCCAGTGTCCTCTGGGAGGAGGTTTAGTTAAAATGCCTTCAGGCAATGATGCAGCTCACCTGGTCTAACAGTCACTGGGGATCTTTGTCATCAATCACAGAGTGTCCTGATGCCTCGTGTAGACGCTCCCACTGCAAAGGGACCCCTGAGCCTTCCCCACCCGTCAGAGCTGGCCCCTCGCCATCTCTCTGCCCTGCTTTCCCCACCTGGCCACACTCCGGGCAGGCATGCTCCCCCAGGTAAGATCCCGCCCCTTTCCCAGTTCTAGCACAGGGGACAGGGTTGGTCCCCATTCGACTGGCTGCTCAACAAGCCGGTGATTCCTCGAGGCAGACCGAGACGCTGGTACGGGCAGCAGGGGGAGGAAGAGGTGCCTGGAAGGCAGACACGACTGGGTTCCTGAAGTCTCAGCCAGGCGTGGCTCACGCACGCTCTCGCGGGAAGCGTTCTCTACCCAGCCCACCTCGGAGAGCCGGTGCGGCAGTGAAATCGGCTTTCTTGTCAAGGGGAGACGCAGGCGAATGTTGTCGGGGACTTCTGGCCCCCTCTCTCAGGGTGGGGCGGCGGAGGGTGAACTCTCGTCGTGGGCCTGACCGCCTGAAGGAGCAGCATGAAGTCGCCTATTCGAGATGCAGTCGTGAGAGTCAGTCCCGTGCCGAGAACGGTGCCAGGTGCTCGAGCTCCAGCTGTCGGTCAACCCCACGCTTCCCTGGGAAAGAGCCCGTGTCCGGGCTCAGGGACCCAGCACGACACAGGCATGGACGGACCCTCGGTCACAGATGTGAGTAAATAAATGACAGCTTAGCACACGTGTCCCTCGGGAAGAGGCGTTAACGTCGGCGATGAAAACAAAGCTCTGTCCTCAGAGCCCTCAGAAACGCCCTGCCCGCGTGCCACGCTTCCTTCTGGCCAGGCCGCCGGGCCTCCGCGGCACCCCTGTCTTCGGAAATAAGACCCGGTCTTGTCAGCTTGGGGGTCCACTCCAAACGGAGGTTCCTCTGCGTTCGCTGACAGCCCTCTGCCTGGAACAGCTTTCTGACCTGGCGAAGTCCCACTCGCTCCTCCAGACTCAGCTGCAAGAAGCCTGGTTCCCCCCGGGGAAGAGACTCGCCGCCCTTCCTCCTGCCGAGGTGCCTCTACCGTTACAGCGAACAGGAGCGGAAACAAGCCCAGAGCCACACACGGGTACAGAGAAACAGGGTTTTTATTACACGCGGGCTCAGAAGGGTCTCACCTCCACATTCTGAGCAAACGGGGTTAATAACATGCTGGTTTTTATATGCTTTGTCATGAGGAAGTTGGTGGTTACAGAAGAGAAAAAGGGGTTACGAGGCTCGCATGAGGTAAGGGTACAAAAGCCGCTTATCCGTGCTATTTGGCGGTTCTGCTTTTATAAGATAGAAGTTACGAAGTTTGCATCAGGCTGAGGTTTAGCCAAGTGCTTGCTTAATCACGTTATAGTTAGGAGGGGGTGCAGGACTTTTCCCTTACACCGTGACCCTCTGCTCCTACGGTGAGGCGCTCGCCACCGCCCGTCTTGCTGGGGCGCTGCGGGCTCCGCAGACCTGGGGCCTCTCAGGAGCAGAGGTTGCCCCCACGTAACCTGGTCGGGACTCTGAGGACGCGGAGAATGCACCCGGCAAAGCCCCACGGGGCTCTGCTTCCTTATCTTCCTCTTGGGAACAGCTGCCTAACAGGCTGAAACGGCGAGAGGCTGAGGGAGGCGGTGGTCTTGCTCCAGAAATGCCTCCCCGGCCCCGGCTATCTGAGAGACCGCGGCAAAGCTGCTCGCGGCTGCCGACCGTCAGCCCGCCGACTCAGCAGTGATTGACGGCGCCTGTCGGGGCCTCGCCAGTTCTGTCCTGCTGCTGCCACGCACAGGCGCCCGCGTGCCAGTTTTGGACAGGACGGGACCGCAGGCCAGAGCCGCCGCTCCCTGCAGACTCCCCATTGCTGTCGGTCATCGTGTGCGGCGGGGAGAGTGGAAGGGCAGGGAAGGAGAGGGGGTGAGGCTTTTCTTTCCCAAGGCAATTCCAACATCTGCGATCGTTCTGTAGAGTTATTAGTTGATGTGACATTTCCACTCTGTATTTCCTTTAAAATGTCCAAATTAGGGTCAGAAGATGCAGTTCTCCCAAATCAAATTATGCTGGATTTATTGTAGCAGTGAATAGTCTTTAATCCGAGAAGACATCATTATGAGTAATGTTCACGAGAGCCTGTTCCTACTAAGTAAGGACCAGGCTGAAGAAAGTTTCCTGGATTTCAGGTTTAATCTCTGGTCTACTAGGGAGAGGAAGGGGCGGAGGAGAGGGAGAAGAGGAGGATAGCCATGCTTCAGTGATTCGGTTAATTAAGGTTTTACTGCGGAAAATACTTTTATCTTTGACAGCCAGAGAGCCTTCCAAAAATTCAGGAGAAGTTGATAATTTTTTTTTTTTTTAAATAAGAGGCAGCTGAAGACAATGACAGCAGGATGTGCATTCTTGATTGCAGGAGGGTTAAGGCTGCAACTCACACACCGGATCTCACTGATTGGAAATGGCTCTTCATAGTCCTGTCTTGAAAAAAGTTGCAAAGCAGCCTCTGAATTTACCAGGCAAATATTCCACAATCCATTGGTGATATCCGCCACAGGTGTAGACAGGGGAAAGAAGGCAAAAGGAAATTCAAACACATCATTGAGCAACAAAGAGTCTTAATCCATCAGAAGAGTCCATGGGGAAAGAAAAACACTCCTCAGTTGCAAATTCTTCTCAACAAAAAATTATGTTTTGTGGTGGAAAGAGGCACATGATTTCTACAGTGGTCTCTCAGCTAAAAGGAGAGAGAATTCTGGAGTTGCTGGTAGTCATCTTGCCACCAAGGGGAGACAAGCTACCTGAACACGAGGTCAACCTAAAGAAACACAGAGATTCTAATTTCTGATGACATCCTTTCCAGACTGGTATCTAGCTATCCTTTTAGTCAGGAAGATCTACCACTGGACTTTGGTTACATGAGCCAATTCTTCCCTCTGTTCACTAAAGACGGTATGGATTGGGTTTATGCTATTTGCAATCCAAAGTGTCCCGATAGGTTTATTGCAAGAGCCTAGCAGAGAATGTCTTTTAGGAAGGTCACTTAATTTCTTTTGACTTTTAGTGGTCTCATCTATCAATGGAAAATAAACTTATGTAAATTTTTTAATAGGGTTACAGTAGAAACCAGCTGAGATAAAATTTTTATTTTAGAAACCCTGATCCATAGAAATATATGGCCATTTATGTCATTCCTACAAGTCCACCAAAGCCAGTAAATTCTTTCCATTGTAGGATCTGCTTCTCCAATGGGGTTTTCTATAGGATTGGATACTTTGATTATGCATAGTTTTCAATTATGTATTTCCTTTTTTTATTTCAGTAGATTTAGAGGGTGCAAGTGTTCTTTGTTACATGGATGAATTATATAATATTGAATTCAGGGCTGTTAGGATACCCATTGCTGGAATAGAACCTTGTACCTGATATGTAGATTTTTATTCTTCACTCCCCTCCCACCCTCTCCCTTCTTAGTTTTCAATGTCCATTATACCACTTTATGACCATCTATACCCCTTGTTTAGCTCCAACTTATAAGTGAGAACATGTGGTGTTTGGTTTTCCATTCCTAAGGTACCTCACTTAGGATAATGGTCTCCAGTTCCGTCTAAATTGCTGCAAAAGACATTGTTTCATTCCTTTTAATGACTTGTTAGTACTCTGTGGTGTGTATGTGTATATGTGTATATATAGTGCATATACATTTTCTTTATCCACTCATCAGTTGATGGGCAATTAAGTTGATTCCATGTCTTTGCAATTGTGAATTGTGCTGCAATAAACATTAGGGTGCAGGTGTCTTTTTGTAAAATGACGTATTTTCCTTTGCGTAGATACCCAGTAGTGGGATTGCTGCATGGAATGGCAGGTCCTCTGGGGAATCTCCACTCTGTTCTCCATAGAGGTTGTACGAGTTTACATTCCCACCAACAGGTAGAAGTGTACCCTTTTTACCGTGTCCATGCCAACATCTGTTGTTCTTTGACTTTTTAATTTTCATTCTGGCATGGATAAAGTGGTGTTTCATTGTGTTTCCACGTGCGTTTCCCTGATGATTAGTGGTGCTGGGCATATTTTCTATGTTTATCGGCCATTGTCTGCCTTCTTTTGAAAAGAATCTGTTCATGACTTTTGCCCACTTTTTAGTGAGGTTATTTGGGTTTTTTTTCTTGCTGATTGGAGTTCTTTGAAGATTCTGAATATTAGTCCTCTGTCAGATGTACAGTTTGCACATATTCTCTCCCTTCTGTAGATTGTCTGTTTACTCTGTTGATTATTTCCTTTCCTGTGCAGAAATTTTTCAGTTTAATTAAACTCCATTTATTTATTTTTGTTGTTGCTGTATTTGCTTTTGGGGTCTTAGTCATAAATTCTTTGCTTAGGCCAATGTCCAGAAGAGTTTTTCCTATGTTTTCTTCTAGAATTTTTATGGTTTCAGGTCCTATATTTAAGTCTTTAATCCATATTGAGTTGATTTTTGTATATTGTGAGAGATAGGGATCGAGTTTCATTCTTCTACATGTGGCTATCCATTTTTCCCAGTGCCATTTATTGACTAGGACCTCCTTTCTCTAGTGTATATTTTTGTCTGGTTTTATAAAAATGAAGATGGAAATCAAACAATGTTTCAAATTGAAAAAAAGATGGCACAAGATTCCAAAATCTCTGGGATAGAGAAAAGACAGTGCTCACACAGAAGTTCATAGCCTTAAATGCCTAAATGCCTGCATTGAACAGACAGAAAGATCACAAATTAAGAATCTAATTTCACACTTCAAGGAATTAGAAAAAAACTAAATCCAAACTTGCACAGGAAAAGAAATTAAGATCAAAGCAGAACTAAATAAAATGGAAATTAAAGGAAAAACAACACAATGAAACAAAAGTTCGTTCTTTGAAAAGATAAACAAAATTGATAGACCACTAGCTGGATTAACCAGAAATAGAAGAGAAAGGGTTCAGATAAGCTAAATCAGAAATGCAAAAGGAGACTTCACCACTGACACCACAAAAATACAAACTATCCTCTGAGACTACTATGAAAACCTCTATACACACGAACTATAAAGCCGAGAGGAAATAAATACATTTTTTTGGAAACACAACCTCCTGAGCTTGAACCAGGGAGAAATTATTAATAGAATTCCTGAAGAGACCGACGGCAAGTAGCGAGACTGGAACAGTAACTAAAAAATCTGCCAAGAAATAAAAGCCCAGGACCAGATAGATCACAGCCAAATTCCATCAGAATTACGAAGAAGAATGGACATGCATCCCACTGAAACTCTTCCACAACGTTGAGAAGGGAAAGATTCTCCATAGCTCACTCTGTGATGCCGGTTTGATGTCCTGAGCCAGAAAGTGAGTCTAGCAGTTCCAGCTCGTGAGTGTCTTTTGGCAGAGTTCTGCCCCCAGGAGGGGTTCCCCGCGCAGTGCCTGTGTCTGACTTGGCTTTGCACTTGGAGAGGCAGAACCGCAGAGCCGAGCGGAGGGGCTCAGCTCTCAGCCTGCCCCGCCCCCCCCCGACCGATCACGCCAACTGTGACACGCTTGCCTAGGAATAATGTGTCTTAAAATTTGAATAGTGCTTCAAGTGACTGTTCGGAGATTGGCGGTGATGAAAAAATTCTAAAAAAAAAAAAAAGAATCTTTATTTTTTAAACAGTTCTCATTATAGATATAACTACAGACACAGATGTATCAGGAAAATATGCTGGAATGCCCTGGCTCACAGTTGTCATTCGAAGGGCTCAGTTTGCATTCCAAGTGCATTTGGGAATCACTGGGTTCCGTAAACTGCTCACGACCCCTGACTTGTGGAATTTAGGGACTCACGAAACGTAAGAATCTGCACACATGAAAAATCCATTCAGTCTCTAACGACTCGGCCTTGATTGGGCCCAAAGTGTGCTCTCCACAGAGGGGGGAAAATAACACGGTACGGGACGTGTTTAACCTACATGAGAAAATACAAGGTTTTAACATGTAATATGAAAATCGGTGCTGCTAATTGTAGTCATTTTTTATCAGTCCATTGAAGTAGGCTCAGCAGGGCTCAGTTTGTTCAGCCCTCCCCTGATACTGTGTTTAATTACTCTGCGTGGTTTAAGGTCAGCAGAATGAAATTACAGCTCTCTTCCAAGGGCGTCCGATTTGAACTCTGGCAAGACACAGCGGCCCCCTGGTCCTGCGAGCAGCCTGGCGGAGGCGTGAAGAGCTTGCGGGGAGAGCGATGCCTTGGATGAGACACGAGGAACATTCCGACTGTGTCTAGATGAGTCGCCGCACGGTTCTCTCCTGCGTTTCCTTCAGCGACATTTTTAGCGAGGTAGCAAGATGGACTTCTTTGCACGAAATGCTTTCAAAAGTTGTGTTGATGGAGAAATTTCTCTGGGGGCTTAAGTTTCTATTTACCTTTTGTGACACGGCCTGGAAAAAAAAAAAAAACCAACAAAAAAGCTCATTATCTTCCTCTCCCTCAGTCTTGGCTGAAAGGAGATAAGGCACGTCCCGAGTGAGCCGGGCCGGCGGCCGGGATATCGCAGGGGAACCTTTAACAAATGCAGTTTTTAACATGCAGCAACTCTCAGAATCTCAGTGCTGGGTGATAAGAATGATTGTATTCATTACACAGTTGAATACGGGAACATATTTCTGAAATAATTTTCTTGTCCAGAACTACACAGAATTCCGCTGAGTGGCACATCCAAGTGAATTTTTATTAGGAGGGTTCCAGCAAGCTGTTCCGCGGCACAGAGACTTCATATTTAGTTTCTCAGAAACAGGGTATTGTTGAGAAAGGCATCAGATAACTGCTGACTGCTGGTTAACAGAGAAATCTCACTGAACGGAATTCATGTTTTCAGCGCTTGAAACCCAGAAGCCAACGAGCATTCGCTGGAGCACTCAGGCAAGGGTGGACACCGGGGATTCCAAGAGTCCAGGTTGTATGGTTATTGCCCCTTGTCTCCTCCTGTTTGGGTACGGAGGCTACGTACGCTTCTCTACCGAGGCTGGGCCCAAAGCAGCTTGGGACAAACCTTCGGGACCCTTGTACGTGGGCCTAGTGCTTGGGTGTAGGAAGGAATCAAGGGTTTTTTTTTGTTTGTTTGTTTTGTTTTTGAGACAGAGTCTTGCTTTGTTGCCCAGGCTAGAGTGAGTGCCGTGGCGTCAGCCTCACTCACAGCAACCTCAAACTCCTGGGCTTAAGCAATCCTCCTGCCTCAGCCTCCCGAGTAGCTGGGACTACAGGAATGTGCCACCATGCCCGGCTATTTTTGTGTGTGTGTGTGTGTGTGTGTGTGTATATATATATATATATATATATTAGTTGGCCAATTAATTTCTTTCTATTTTTATAGTAGAGATGGGGTCTCACTCTTGATCAGGTTGGTTTCGAACTCCTGACCTCGAGCAATCCACCCGCCTTGGCCTCCCAGAGAGCTAGGATTACAGGTGTGAGCCACCGCGCCCAGCCAGGAATCAAGGGTTTTATAATAAGTTCTGCCGGTATGAGGAATTCTCCTTTTCTCAGTTGGCTTTTGTACAAACAAAGATCTGACAAAGAATTTACTGCACTAGAAAGTCTTATGAGACGATGATGAGCACTTCTGCAGAAAGAACCGTTTAGCGGTAACCTCTGGTACTGGGCTGTAGTGGCCGCTAAACAGGTGCGTCCACCCTAATCTCCAGAACTGAAGATGTGCTCTCAGTGGGACAAAAAGGTGTTGCAGATGGAATCGAGTTAAGGATCTTCAGATAAGCAGATCGTCTTGGATTAACTACTGGGCCCTAAATCCAAGTGTACGCATCCTTTGTAAGAGATGCGCAGAGAAGAGACGGGGAGAGGTGACGGTTACATGGAGGTGTGGGGTGACGCTGCCCTCCCCCCAAGGCCAGGAACACCGGAAGCCGCCAGAATTAGGAAAATGCAAGGAATGGTTCCTCCCTCCCTAGAGCCTCTCTCTGGAGGGAGTGCGGCCCAGCTGACACCTTAATTTCAGCCTCTGGTGGCCAGAACTGTGACAGAATAAATTCCTGTTAAGTCACCAATAATTTGTTAGTGTAGCCTCAGGAGACGAATGCAGGGTCTTATCTCTGAGCAGGGTGTAAACTTCTCTTCTTCGTTTGCCTGGGGCTTGAGTGCACACAGCACATGAACACGACATCCTCCTCGACACTCGAGAAACGTCTCCAAGTCCGGGCCGGTAAGTCTACACGTCGCGTTAGAGAACCAGCCGATGTCAGGGCTGGACGGTGTTTGGGTCTCCTCCCTGAGGACTGAACTCTGATCTTTTTCTTTTGCTAAACACTCCTTCCCAAGGAGGCCAGCTGGGTCAGGCTGACAAACCCTAAATTGCCACTAAGTGGCTTTTGTTAACCAAATAAAGCGGTGGTTTACTTCCCAACCTGATTGTGGTATGGCATTAACATCACCTAAAAAATAAAAAGCCCCTATAATCCTAACTCAAGCATCCTAGCAGATGCCTATCATAAATTTAAAATATCTTATCTGAAGCATCCTAGCAGGCACCTATCGTAAATCTAAAACGTCCTCCCATCTGGACCTCCCAGAGTGCTCACACCCTTATCTTAGAATAAGCATATCCTTTCTGGTCTTCTAGATAAAGTCTAACTCTCAGCCAATTGCCAGCCAAAAAATCTTTAAACTCACCTATAACCTGTAAGCCCCCGCTTAAAAATGTCCCACCTTTTTGGGCCAAACCAATGTACGCCTCTCATGTATTAATTTATAACTTTGCCTGTAACCCCTGTCTCTCTAAAAATATATAACACTAAACTATAAATAACCCAGCCACGGCGAGTCCACTTGCCCAAGGCCTCTTGGCAGTGGCTCCGGGTCATGGTCCTCAAATTTGGCTCAGAATAAAATCTCTTTAAAATTATTTTGCAGACTTTGGCTTTTTTCCGTTAACATCCCAAAGGGGAGCTGTTGGACGAACTGCCCCCCGCCCCCCAGACCTGCATCCCAGGCCCGGTCCTGCCGCTCACGGGCGAGGGGCTCCTTTGAGAAGCCAGCGTGTCCTTCCTTCCAGGTTGCCCTCGCTGGGTCTAGAAAGCGCTCGTAACGCGGCCCCAAACCTCCTTCCCTGTGGCCTCACCTTGCTCCCTGCCTCCCGGCTGTCCAGCCACAGGGACTGTTCTGAACACACCTGGTCTCTGCCAAGCATGCCTGGTGACCTGCGCTGGGCTGGGAGAGGGACAGAACTTTCTCTAGAGCCCAGCGTACCTGTCCGCAGACCTTTCCTTGATCATCCAGGCGAGTCCCCTTCTACCTGCTCCCTCTCTGTAACGTACGTTGGTGACCGCGTCGGCACTGACCACAGGGCACAACTCCTCCCACGGCCCACGAGACCATCCCTGAAGGGTTGTCTCCAAACGTCCCCTCTAGAGTTAGCCCTCTTCCCTGTCCACTCCAGTCCCTCAAATGCCCCATGACAGGAAGCTGCCCCGGGGCCTTTGCACACACGGTTCCTTCCTTGCAGCCCTCTTCCCCTCTCCGCAGGGCAGGTTCGTGAAAGCCTTAAATCATAGATGAAACGTTCCACACTTTTGCTGGGATTATTCGCTCAGCGTCTGTGTCTCCGCTGTGGAGCAAGCTCCACGGGGCACAGATTACGTTTGCTTTTGCTCCGAATACAAAGCCCAGCACACAGAGGTCATGGGTCTTATGTGCTTAGTCTATAAAGATGATCTTCCGTGACTTTGCGAGCCCCCCAGGAGTACAGACTTGCTAATTTCATCTCTCCAGCACTTGGCGCGGAGCCCGTGCTCAGGAAGTATTTGGGGGTTTGTTCGCTGGACAAGCGGGTGAGCGGGCGGAACTCTCCCTTCTAAACATCCCCACTGCTTTAAACACAAGTAGCAGGGCACTGCCTTCGATTCGACGGTGTCTTACGTCCTCATTTTCTCTAACTAACTGCTTGCTATTCCCAAATATGCAAGAATGACTTTCACACTTTTTCCTTCCAACATTTCTTGATTGGCTTTGCGGAAATGAAGTTTTAAAATAACAAAATAAAGATTCTTCCTCTCTAGACTTGAGTTTTCTCGTCTAGAAAATTTGGGAGTTGAACAAGATCAGTGTTTCTAACATTCTATTTATTTTTTTTTTTTAGCTCGCTCAGATGAGACGACAAAAGGCCCCCTGTTCTTCTTAAGCTAACTAGTCCCACCTACCCATGAAAGAA
The DNA here is from genome assembly GCA_008750895.1 of Mirza zaza. Lineage (NCBI taxonomy): Eukaryota > Metazoa > Chordata > Mammalia > Primates > Cheirogaleidae > Mirza > Mirza zaza. The sequence continues at coordinate 3,527 of VSMD01027484.1, read as the reverse complement.
TAACAAAGAAAAATTAATGACAAAGGACTGGGTAGCAGTATGATAATTCAAAATGTTAACCCTTATTTTCTTTTTGGCTGGTAATCCTTCTGTTCTTGTGTCGTTCCCTTCTCTCTCTCTCATTCTCTCTACTCATTTCCTGATTCAAAGTAGACCTGAGATTTCCATCACCTTAGGGAGGGATTGTGCTCAGCGCTCACCTCTCAACTTCAAATCAGACTGCTGAAACGCATGACTAGACGTCACCTGGGGCCCTGCAGGAGCAGACAGCCAGCAGATTGAACCTGAAGAGCCTTTAATAGAGGAGCTGTTTACGAGGGTGTGGGCGGCGGGCTCGGAGGCACAGGGCTGCAGCACCAGGATGCCTTTGCCAGCCTGAGCCGGGGGTGGAAGGGTAGAGAAGCCGCACAGAGAGGAGCACCTGGCAGGAGCTGGGACAGTCGGTCCAGGGACCTGCACGGTGCTCGGAGACACAGGGCTGCAGCACCAGGATGCCTTTGCCCATCCTGAGCCGGGGGTGGAAGAGAGGAGCACCTGGCAGGAGCTGGGACAGTCGGTCCAGGGACCTGCATGGTGCTCGGAGATCTAGCAGGTCAGAGCCGGAGGAAGAAAGACTCGACTCCTTGCTCTTCCCTGCCCCGGACCCTGCCGGGGCTCACCCTCGCCCAAATGCACCAGGACCGGGAAGTCGGAGACCCCTCACAAGCCCTGCAGGGCAGCCTCCCAGAGCACAGGGGTGCGGGTCAGAGACAAAACCCCGGGGAATGAAGTTAAGGCCGTCAGCAAAAAGTTTATGCCAAATCTATAAATTTGGGAAAAACAAACAAGAAGCCTACCAGGGCCAGTTTTCTCTCCCCCTTCCCTGTCTTAGCCCCTGAAATAGATAAAGGCCCCGGGGACCAGGGGGAAGGAAAGGCACAGGGATGTGAGCTCATGTGATGCCAGACAGGGGAGCTGACCGAAGGCTGTGCCAGGGCCCCTAGGTTCAGTTCCTTAGGGGTGAGGAGCTGAAGCGTGATACAGTTGCACATGGGAGATACACACATACACGTATTTTTTTCTGGTCCTCAATCCTGGGCAAGGCATCGGCTGAGAGAGCTGGGCAAGGGTGTGGGCTAGCCAGCCTGGAGCTGTCCAGGCGGAGAGCTGGGCCACTCTGCGTCCGTAAGCAGCATGAGAGGGAACTCGTCCAAAGCTGAAACCGAGGCCCCCAATAGATACGTGATAACAGTGGGTGGGTAAAAATTTTCTGTTATAGAACATGCTGATTTAGGAGCTTAGAGATTATTGGCCTAATGTGCAGATAAGGGAATTGGGGTCCCGAGAAGGTCCGTGGCCTGCACAGTCTTGATGCATTTGGTCCATTGCGGAACCCGAACCGGGATTCAGGACCTCCAAGCCCAGGCACGGCTCTGTCCAAGCCAAGCCGCCATTTCCCAGGGGAGGACCAGAGAGAAGCCTGCCCGGCCTGAACGCCTGCGTTCTGATCTCTTCTGCGCACACACAGCCCCTTCCAATCACTGGCCGAGAAGACGGAGAGAAAGGCGTAGATCTGTCCCGAGGGCAGCGTTTGCTGGGCGCTGACTCCAGCCAGGTGCGGTTCCTGTCTGCTTGCTCCCATTAGCTCGTTTACAAAGGGAGCGTCAGAGGCTGAGAAAGGTCAAGTGGCTCGGCCGAGCTCACAGAGGCAGTCTAGAGACAGTCCTGTGTTGCAAAACAGCCCTTACCGCCTCCGCAGACAAGGTGCAAATTAATCTGAATTACTCCAACTGGGCTTAGTGACTCGATCCTCCACAAAGATTCACGAGAATGCCGAGCTTGCGGCCGACCTTCCCGGGGAGCCGGGGGACAGGCAGAGGGGACGAGGGAGAAGTCTGTCGCAGGTGGGCGCGGCGGATAAGCGCTTCCGCTGCGTCCAACAGATGCGTGGCCGTGTTCTGGCTCATCTCGAGGAAAGTTGCTCCGGCTCCCTGAGGATCAGTTTTCTCGTCTCGAAAATGGACGCGATGTGCCTGCCTCTCTCCAGAAACACGCCGGGCGCCTGGGGGTCCGCGCAGCTTGCCGACGAGGTCCCTGTCACCGAGAACCAGCGGTGACCGACAAGGGTGCCGCCTCTGGTGGCGTCGTGGCGGCGGCCATGCTGCCGTGTCGACAGTGGGGAAGCAAGTAAGACGCTCGTGCGAGGTCAGGAGCTGCCCCTTCAGGTCCGTGAGTCCCTACTGGGGGACGATTTGCCCCCCGGGATGTGTCTGGGGACATTTTTGGTCGTCACAGCCGTACAGGGAGGTGTTGCTTTCTCGGGGCTGGGGCAGGGGTCCTGCGAAATGCCCCACGAGGCACAGGAAGGCCCTCCAAATGAACGGCCATCCAGCCCCACACGGCATGAGTGCCCAGGCAGAGAAACCCCGGTCTAGGAGTGTGAGCGGCCCAAACACCGGAAGCGTGAGACTGGAACCGCCACCAGCCTTGCCAGCTATTCACTACGCCCTCTCGACCACTGCCCCGGACGTTCCAGAGACCTGCCCCGGAGAGGAAGAGGGGAGCCCCCCCGGTGGCCGGGAAGGCCGTGACGGAGCCGTTGCAGGAGACCCCTCTTGTGGGACGGGACAAGGCGCCCGGCCCCCTCCCTCCCCGTGCGAGAGGGGGTGTCCGGCGAGAGCGATCCTGCTCGCCTGTGATCCGGCGCTGCGAGGAGGTTCCTCAGCGGGAGGGCGGGAGGGAGGGAGGCCGAGGACGGATGGAAGGATAATGGAACATTGATCGAGTCTTCGTCCCAGCGGGGGAGCTGTCTGCTGAGCCCGGCACTGTCCGCAGACCCTCGATTAAACCTGCGCAGCCGCGGGGACGGCCCGTCCAGCTCCGTGAGCAGCTCTGCCGGGGGGTGGGGGCACCACGGAGACCGTGATGCGGGACCCGGAGTCTCGGCTGCACGTCTGGGGGGCTGGCGCCGAGTTTCAGGCTCAGAGCCGAAAGTTTATTGTTTCCAAGAGACGGGGCTCGTTGGAGGTGAAACCCCGGGTCGGGGGGTTCGCAGGGCAAGCCCTGCGCCGTGACTCACTCGGGGCCCCGGGTGCCGGTTTCAGACCCTGCCCTGGTTCTCGCTGTTTAGTTCCCGCCGAGTTCCAGATGCTTCCAGCAGGGAAGGGAGCTCGGTCTGGTGAGGAAACGTCTGCTGTCTTTGCTGTCACCCGGAACCCTCTTGAGCGGCTGAGTTTTCTGTTGCAGAGGCAAAACGGCTCGTCTTTAAGGGGTGAGAGGTTGTGGACTGTCCTGCCCCCGTGTGGCTCACGGAAGCCGCATCTCACGTGCCCTGCGTCCTCGCTGCCCAGGGTGCGGACGCCCGTTTCCGGGGAGGGGTTTCGGGAGCAGAGACGAGGACGAGCGTGAAGGGCACGAGGAGGACACCCCTGTGTCTCCACTGCAGGAGGACACCCCATGTCTCCACTGCAGGAGGACACCCCGTGTCCCCACTGCAGGAGGACACCCCGTGTTCCCACTGCAGGAGGACACCCCGTGTTCCCACTGCA
>VSMD01027481.1:0-11325 GCA_008750895.1 Mirza zaza | reverse complement strand
GCCACCGCGCCCGGCCATTATTTCTTTATTAATTTTCTGTTTGGAGGATCTCTCTTGTGCCGTCAGTGGGGTGTTGAAATCTCTGGATTATGGAGTTGCTATTAATCCATTTGCTTAGCTCCAGTAAGGTTTGCTTTATGAATCTGGGTGCACCTAAGTTGGGTGCATATATATTTAAAATTGTTATCTCTTCTTGTTGAACTGTGCCCTTCACCATTATATAATGACCCTCTTTGTCTTTCACTCCTTTTGTTGGTTTAAAAACTAAATCGTCTGAAATTAGAACTGCCACGCCAGCCTTCTTTTGGCTTCCATTTGCTTGGAATACTGATCTCCACCCTTTTACTTTTAGTCTATACGCATCCTTGCAGGTTAGATGTGTTTCCTGAAGACAGCATATACTTGGCCTGTATTTTCTTATCCATTCAGCCAGCCTATGTCTCTTGAGTGGAGAGTTTAAGCCATTCACATTTATTGAGAGAACTGATAGGTGAGGTAGATTACTGTTCATTCTGTTGGATTGGATGTTGTTGCTATGATTTCTTTCTTGAGCCATTGTAATGTCTAGCCTTTAATCTTTGGGTTTTGGTTGTTTTTATATTTGTGGGTTATTATTACGATGTTCCGTGGGTAACACTGTTTTGAGTACTTCTTGTAGGGCTGGTCTTGTCTTGGTGAATTCTCTGAGCCTTTGCTTGTCTGAGAATGTCTTTATTTCTCCTTCCTATACGAAGCTTAGTTTTGCAGGGAATAAGATTCTAGGCTGGGCATTGTTTTGTTTCAAAAGAGTGAGAATGGGGTCCCAGTCTCTCCTTGCTTGTAAAGTCTCATTAGAGAAGTCTGGTGTTATTCGAATTGGCTTTCCCTTGTATGTTACTTGCTTGTTTCGTCTTACAGCTCTTAGGAGGGCCTCTTTAGTTGATATTTTGGTCAGTCTGATGACTGCATGTCGTGACGTCTTCCTGTTTGCATTGAATCTCCCAGGGGTCCTCTGAGCTTCTTGAACTTGTATATTGAGATTTTGAACAAGGCCTGGGAAATTTTCCTCTATTATATCTTCAAATAGCTTGTCCAACCCGTGAGTGTTATCTTCTTCCCCTTCTGGTAACCCTATGACCCTCACATTAGGTTTCTTCACATAATCCCACAGCTCTTATAGGCTTTGCTCTTTTCTCTTGTTTCTCTGCTCTATCTCTGTGACTGTTTTATTTAGTTGGAGGGTGTTATCTTCAATCTCTGAGATTCTTTCTTCTGTTTGATCTACCCTGTTCTTGAGACTTTCCACTGTATTTTGTAGTTCCCTGAATTGATTCTTCATTTCCAGGAGTTCGGTTAAACTTTTCTTCATTGTGTCTATCTCTTTAGTGAACTTTTGTTCCATATCCTGGAGGCTTTTTGTGGTTTCTTTATTTTGNTTTTTTTTTTTTGAGACAGAGTCTCACTTTATTGCCCAGGCTAGAGTGAGTGCCGTGGCGGCAGCCTAGCTCACAGCAACCTCAAACTCCTGGGCTCAAGCAATCCTGCTGCCTCAGCCTCCCGAGTAGCTGGGACTACAGCCATGCGCCACCATGCCCGGCTAATTTTTTCTATATATATTAGTTGGCCAATTAATTTCTTTCTATTTATAGTAGAGATGAGGTCTCGCTCTTGCTCAGGCTGGTCTCGAACTCCTGAGCTCTAAACGATCCGCCCACCTCGGCCTCCCAGAGAGCTAGGATTACAGGCTTGAGCCACCGCGCCCGGCCTTGTCTATTTCTTTAGTGAACTTTTTTTCCAGATCCTGGAGGCTTTTTGTGGTTTCTTTGTGTTGGTTATTGAGTTGTTCTTGCAGGTCGGTGAGTGTTCTCATGATCCACATATGAAATTCCTCTTCTGTCATTTTTTTTTTTTTTTTTTTTGAGACAGAGTTTCACTTTATTGTCCAGGCTAGAGTGAGTGCCGTGGCGTCAGCCTAGCTCATAGCAACCTCAAACTCCTGGGCTCAAGCAATCCTGCTGCCTCAGCCTCCCAAGTAGCTGGGACTACTGGCATGTGCCACCATGCCCGGCTAATTTTTTCTATATATATATATATATATATATATATATATATTTTTTTTTTTTTAGTTGGCCAATTAATTTCTTTCTGTTTATAGTAGAGATGGGGTCTCACTCTTGCTCAGGCTGGTCTCGAACTCAGAAGCTCAAACGATCCACCCACCTCGGCCTCCCAGAGAGCTAGAATTACAGGCTTGAGCCATCTTCTGTCATTTTAGTTGCCTGATTTTGGTTGGTGCCCATTTCTAGGGGGCTGGGGCTCCTCTTTGGGGGTGTGTTTTCCGATTGGTTCTTCATATTTCCTGAGTTCCTTCGCTGATTTCTTCCTATGTCGATCAGTTGTTGTTTCTTTTCTTTAGGTTTTTGTTTGGGTGTTCACACGCCTTGTTTAGTTTCTGAGCTAGTAGGTGGTGTCTGTGGGTGAGATTCGACCACTACCTGTATAATGAGTCAGTAGGTGCCGTGAAAGGGGTATGCAGGATGCTCTCCCTGTCAGTAGGTGGCGCTTGCTTGGAGGAACAGGCTACACTGTTGTTTTTATGTCCTGTTATTAGCTCTTTTTCCTGTAGAGAGAACTCTAGTGCCTCAGGTGGTGGGTGTGGCCCTGGGACTTCCAGGTGTGTCCTTTTCTCCTCCTCAGTGAGGGCTGGTCTAGGAGAGAGTCTGGGCGGAGCTGGGTTGGGTAAGCCCGCCCTCAGGCACCACCAATGTCGTCAGCAGGGGTCAAAGTTCTGTTCTCTGCTTCCAGGCAAAGCTGACAAGGAGGGGCTGGAATGGCCTCGCTCAGTCAGAGAGTCTGCGTGTAGAGGTGGGGCTGTTCGAGTCCCGCAGTCTGGAGTGGGCCTGGCCTCTTTCCACCGCCCCCAACTCCGTGGCTACTCCTGGGCCTCTGCCAGCAGGCCAGACCACACGCCACCAGGCCTCCCCTGGCTGTGATGCCGGTGGGGAGGTTCCCTGCGCAGGAACGCCACCTGAGCTGGGCGCACGGCCTACCTTTGCGGGGAGGGTTGCCCTCTAGGACGCTGATCTGCCCCTGAAGGCACACACACCTGAGCAGGTTGTTCACGTATATCCCTTCTGTGCCCCGGGCAATGCGAGGCCTCGGTGCACGGGATGTGGTCTGCAAGTCTGACTTCTGGGTCCCAGAGTTCAAACTATATCCCCACCAGGGAGAGCAGTGCCAGTCCCAATTCACCCACAGGGAGCCCAAGCTGGGTCTATGTCTCTCAACATGTCTATGTCTGCCCCATTCTCCTGGGATCACCATGCCAGGAGCACCTGGGAGGGCTGGCGGGCAGAGAGCTCACAGTCTGAGTTCCCCTTAGTTAGCTGTAGGGCCCCAAAAGGGAAGGTCCCGTTCCCTGTAGGTGCCTCCAGCTGGTGGCTATAATGTCTCTCTGGGCAGCCGGGGGTAGGGTCGGGAGAGGGGAGGAGGAGGCAATATGGCGTCTGCTGCTCAGCTCAGGTCTGTGCACACGGAGGTGCCCCGAGTGAGTTGGGAGCCTGGTGGCGCGTCCGCTACTGCCTTACCGCTCACTGGCGGTGGCCGTCGCTGGGCTGGTGTCTCCAGGTCTCTCCACTCGCTGGGGAGCCCACCAGCAGTCCGGGATGCAGGGGAGGGGAAACAGCAGATCCACCTACACTTCCCGCTGGTCTCCGGGCTGCTCCGGGGGTCCCAGCTTCCAGTTCTTCTCCGCGACCTCCTCCCATGGAGTCTCCCGTGGTCTCAGGTACTCCTCCTTCTGACCCTCATCCGATGTAGGCTTGTCTTCTTGCTTCTTTCTTCTGATTTCTGCTAGAATCTGTCTTTTCTGCAGAGACACTCTGTCTGGAGGTGTTTCTCATCTGCCATCCTGCCTATATCAAATTTTAATGATACCGGCCGGGTGTGGTGGCTCATGCCTGTAATCCTAGCACTCTGGGAGGCCAAGGTGGGAGGATCACTGAAGATCAGAAGTTCAAAACCAGCCTGAGCAAGAGCGAGACCCCATCTCTACTAAAAATAGAAAGAAATTAGCTGGACAGCTAAAAATATATAGAAAAAAGTAGCTGGGCATGGTGGTGCATGCCTGTAGTCCCAGCTACTCGGGAGGCTGAGGCAGAAGGATTGCTCGAGCCCAGGAATTTGAGGTTGCTGTGAGCTAGGCTGATGCCACCGCACTCTACCCCGGGGCAAAGAGTAAGACTCTGTCTCAAAAAAAAATTTTTTTTTAAAATGATACCTAATTCCTAAATATTACTGTGATTTTACACTTGTATTTGTTTGGTGAACCCCATTTAATCAATAATTTTTCATTTTGAAACTTCTCGAACACTTTCATAAGCCTGTTAAATTGTGGCTGTTGCTTTCTTTGAGGATATAGTTCTTTATAACTTGATACAAGAAGGATCATAGAGAAGCCAACATAACAGTTTTGATTATTTCGTAATATGAAACATTGTCTTCCAAAGTGGTGTTCGGTGTATTTAAAAAATCTCTTAAATAATTAGTATAAAAATATGTATTACTAGGAATTCTTTTCTTCCTTATATATTTTCGTTTTCTTAGTAATCAACAAGATGCCATGTCAGTAGCAACTGAGTCTTCAGAATTAGGCACTTCAGATTTGCCTTCATTAGCAGTTGGAATTAGAACATTGTGTGAAGAGAATAATGCTGACAGTAGTTGTACACAAGAAAGAAATGTTGACGTAAAGAATAAATCAATGTAAGTATTTAACATGGTAGGATTTGTTTGTTTCCAAAATTTTGACAACATTCTTAAATGATAATGTTGTTTTATTTAGGGATTAGAAGAGATTAACATGTAGACCATTTAATGTGTAATTATAATATGTTATGGTCCCTTAAGAGTGAGATGTCAATGTAAGGCTGGGTACAGTGGCTCATTCCTAATCCTAGCACTTTCGGAGGCCCAGGTGGGAGGATTGCATGGGGCCAGGAGTTCAAGATCAGCCTGGGCAACATAGCCAGACTCTATCTCTACAAAACATAAAAATATTAAGGCTGGGCATGGTGGCTCATGCCTGTAATCCTAGCACTTTGGGAGGTTGAGGTGGGAAGATTGCTTGAGGCTAGGAGTTGGAGACCAGCCTGAACAACACAGGGAAACCCTGTCTCTAAAAAAATACAAGTTAGCCAGCATGGTGGTGTGTGCCTGTAGTCCCAGTTGCACAGGAGGCCAAGGATCCCTTGAGCCCAGGTGAGTTCCAGGCTGCAGTGAGCTGTGATCAACAGAGTAAGACCCTGTCTCTCTCTCTCACACACAAAAGAATCTCCGTTTGAAGAGATATGTAAAGATTTCACGTTTTTTTTTTTTCTTTCTCATAACTCTTTATCTCATATGGGCTTAAAAGTTATTCAGTTTATGAATTATTTTTCAGTTAAGCATAGTAATAATGGGAATCAAAGTTTTTTAAAAAATTAAAATATAAAGGTAAATTAGTCTTTGAAATAAACAGTACGTTCATATGGTTCAAACATCAGAAGTATAATAAAGTATAGAGCAGGCCAGGTGCAGTGGCTCACACCTGTAATCCTAGCACTGCTGGAGGCCAAGGCAAGAGGATCTCTTGTGGCCAGGAGTTAGAGACCAGCCTGGGCAGCATAGTGAGACCGTGTCTGTATGGAAAATAAAAATACAAAAAATAGACAGTTGTGGCGTAAGCTTATAGTCCCAGATGCTGGGGAGGCTAAGGTAGATAGATCGCTTGAGCCCAGGAGTTCGAGGTTATGATGAGCAATGATTGGGCCACTGTATTCCAGCCTGGGTGACAGGAGGACACTCTGACCCTTTAAAAAATAAAAAAAGTATCCCTCTTTTTCGGGGCAGGGAGGGATATGTAATTCTTTCCCCCCCCTAGTTTGTTTGTTTATTTATTTATTTTAAAGAGATGATGGAGTTGCTATGTTTCTTAGGCTGAACTTGAACTCAAGGGCTCAAGAGATACTCTCATCTCACCTTCCTGATTATCTGGGACTACAGGCTCTCTTGACACTGTGCCTGGCTTACCTCAGTTTCTTATTTTAAAATTTTATACCCCAAAGAAAAGTTGAAATTAAAAGAATAGGATAGTGAGCATCTGTATGTTATTTTCCTTAGATTCCTTGTTTTTTAATATCTTGTCAAATTTGTGTGTTCTTTTTCTTAGTGTGATTTTAATTTGTATTTATTGGGAGTAAAATTGAATATTTCTTCAGATTTAAAACTCATTTTTATTTATTTATTTTTTGTGAATTGTCCCTTTCCTTAGTTTTTCTAGTGAGTTATTGATGATACTGTTTTGTAGGAGCGCCTTATATTTTAGGGAGGTTAGCCTTGTTATATAAGTTACTTATTTGTAGTTTGGCTTCTAACTTAGGTTTTGATGTTTTCGTCATGTAAAAGTATTGATTTTAATGTCATTGGATTTCTCAATTTTTTTTCTTTTGTGTCTTTTGTCATATTTTAGAAAGACTTACTACACTTCATATTTATCAAATAACACATCCATGTTTTCTCTGATTTTATTTAAATCTTTGATCTACTTGGAATATATTATCAGTGAACTACAAGACATGGAGATAATTTTATTTTTCCCCCCACCATTATCCCATTTCCCCATCACTATTTATTTAATCTTATTTAATGTTTATTAAATCTTTACTGTATTGTATTTCATCTTATCCTTCCTATTTTGAGATGCTACCTTTATTGTATCCTAAAATCATGTGTACTTTATAGGTTTTTTCTGGAATTTCTATTTCTTTTATCTGTTTTTTAATATATCAGTACCACAGTTTTAAGTACCAATGATGAGTAGTATATATTTTTTGCTTGTATTTATGTATTTGTTTTTAGAGATGACGTCTCGCTTTTTAGCCCAGGCTGGACTGCATTGGTGTGATCACAGCTCAGTGTAGCCCTGAACTCCTAGGCTTAGGAGATCCTCTGGCCTCAGCCTCCGAAGTAGCTAGGACTACAGACACGTGCTACCACACTCAGCTAATTTTTTAATATTTCATAAAGATGGGTTCTTGCTGTGTTACCCCAGCTGGTTTTGAACTCCTGGCCTTAAGCAATACTTCTGCCTTGGTCTCCCAAGCAGTTTTTTTTTTTGAGACAGAGTCTTGTTCTATCACCTGGGTTAGAGTGCCATGGCATCACCCTAACTCACAGCAACCTCAAATTCCTGGGCCCAAGTGATCCTCCTGCCACAGCCTCCTGAGTAGCTGGGGCTACATGTACGCACCACCACACCCAGCTAATTTTTTTTCTATTTTTAGTAGAGATAGGGTCTCGCTCTTGCTCAGGCTGATCTCTTAACTCCTGAGCTCAAGTGATCCTCCTGCCTCAGCCTCCCAGAGTACTAGGATTATAGGCATGAACCACTGTGCATGGCCTGAATAGTATATTTTTAACATTTGATAGAAAGAGTTAGTCTCTTCTTTTTCAGTTTTCTTTTCTATTCTTACTGTAAATAAGCTTTTTTTTTTTTTTTTTTTTTTTTTTCTTTTTTTGAGACAGAGCCTCACTCTGTTGCCTGGGCTAGAGTGCCATGGCGTCAGCCTCGCTCACAGCAATCTCAAACTTCTGGGCTCAAGCAATCCTTCTGCCTCAGCCTCCCAAGTAGCTGGGACTACAGGCATGTGCAACCATGCCCAGCTAATTTTTTCTATATATATTAGTTGGCCAATTAATTTCTTTCTATTTATAGTGGAGACAGGGTCTCACTCTTCTTCAGGCTGGTTTTGAACTCCTGACCTCCAGCAATCCGCCCACCTTGGCCTCCCAGAGTGTTAGGATTATAGGCGTGAGCCACAGCATCCGGCCCAGTGTGACTGCATGTTGGATGCAATTTAAATAATGTTTATTTTTTAGGGAAATTGATCAAATGGAAAATGTTAAGCCAGTGTTGAGAGGTCGACTCCAGAGACCTAAACCAAATTTATCAAGGGCAGTTGGGAAGAAATCAGTTCTTTCACAAGGCAAAACAGATGCAGAGAGCAAGAATTCACATTCTGAAACTTCAGTTGATAAGGTACGTAGTAAAAATTTCCCCTAAATAGTCTGGAATAAAAAATTTTACCTTGTAATGACAAAGTATTGTTCTGATATTAAAATAGATATAAGAACTTACACATTAACATTAGGTTTTTACCTATCAGTCTCTGTTTATGCATTTTCTTTATAACCTGGGTCATATCATTTTAAATGTCCTCAGTGGTGATATATCTGTCTTTTTAAAAATTTTTTTTTTAATTTTTTAAAAAAATAATTAAAATTTTACTTTATCTTTTTTTTTTTGCTGTAAGTAAAACAAATTCTGCAGTTCTGGATCTTTTGTTTACTTATATAAAATTTGCATTCAAAATATTTCTTAAAACAGTTTACATTAATTTATACTCATATATTTGTCATCTAAACTTGGGCAGTCACATTCCTGTTTGTCCTTTATAAACTTTCTTTATATCTATGTATATAAACATTTCTATAGCTTTTAACCATAATGCGTATAACATTTAAAACCTTTTACTTTGGAACTATTCAATTATACTTTCTTGGTCTTTTTAATGACTATGTTGGGTTAACATATTATTCATTTACCTAACTATTTCTCTAATGGTGGACGTTTAGGTTGTTTCCTTTTTTTTGGTCTTGTAAATAAAAGTACACATTTTTTAAAAAAGTAGTTGTCATCTGAGAAAGCAAACAATTTTTTAAATTGGGGTTACTTTTTTTGGTGGGGGGAGGTTTCCAGTGAAAACTTGAAGACCTGCTTTTTATAGTACAGTTATATTATTTTAATCTTAAAAGATGTTTATTGAATTACAGAAAATATAGATTCATGTAAAAGTTAAAACAAAAATTACTTGTAATTTTTATAATTACTTGTAATTTTATCCAGATATGACCAGTCTTTTCACAAAGATTTTTTTCAGGTTTTCTTTTATATATCCTTCTTTGATATTTAACACTTTGCAAACATTTCCATGTCATTTAACATCTTTTGAAAGCATGGTGTTCAGTGAGTTCATAATAGTCTTATCAGTGGGGTGTAACTGAATTTATTCAACCAGTTATTCATTATTGGATATTTTGTCCACTTACAGTGTTTGCTATTTTACATCTTCCAGTGAACATTCTAGTAGTTAAATTTTTTTTCCAATAATTCTCTTAAAATAGAGTCTTCAGAATGATAATACTGGGTTAGATAATATGAAAATTTTTAAGACTCTTGCTTCACGTTGGCAAAAGGCCTTCTAGTAATGTATGAGATTATCTGTTTTATAATATGGTTGTCTACATTTAGGATTTTTAGAAAATCTCTTCTGTTAGAAGTACAAAAAAATGAAATTCCGTTGTTTTAATTTCCATTCATTTGTTACAAAATTTGAACTTTTTTATGGTAGGTATATTAACTGTAAACAATTAAATTCACAGAATCCCATGGAAAAGGATAAAATGAATACACTTGACATTTCCGGAATGGAGAATACAGAGAGAGAGAACCCAGAAGCTAAGACTGTATTTAAGTAAGTATTTAAGTGGTAGTATGAAAATGTTAACTCTTAGGAATGATTGTTATAACTTGTTTTCTACTTGATAATGTCTGAAGTTTATTTTCAACTAGTGTACTCTAAGTCCATTTTCTTTTTTCTTTTTTTTTTTTGAGACAGAGTCTCACTTTGTTGCCCAGCCTAGAGTGCGTGCCGTGGTGTCAGCCTAGCTCACAGCAACCTCAAACTCCTGGCCTCAAGCAATCCTGCTGCCTCAGGCTCCCAAGTAGCTGGGACTACAGGCATGCGCCACCATGCCTGGCTAATTTTTTCTATATATATTAGTTGGCCAATTAATTTCTTTCTATTTATAGTAGAAATGGGGCCTTGCTCAGGCTGGTTTTGAACTCCTCAGCTAGAGCAGTCTGCCCTCCTTGGCCTCCCAGAGTGCTAGGATTACAGGCGTGAGCCACTGTGCCCGGTCTTTAAGTCCATTTTCAACTATAGATGGTGTTGAAACATTTTAATAATGTTCTCTGTGACTGATAATATAGATATAAATTATGGATGAGTCCATTGAGTTAGCAATTACATTTCTCCCTCAACTTATTAAAAGACGTCGTATTAAGATATATGTTCGTGGATAATTTTATTTATATCAAGAATTTCAAAAGGGAATATTTAACTTGAAATGGAGATCTAGAACAGGCCTTACTCTAATGTGAATCTGATCATCGGATCTGGGGCTGTTCTGGGGATATCATTTACATCATAATTTGGGACTAATCCCCTGGAGTTTTCATTATGCAGTAGTATCTTTAATAAGGAATAGTATTACATGCTTTTGTCAGATGTAGATTTTTCCGATGTTATAGTGAAATTTGATTTAAAAGTACTTTTTATAGTCAGGCTTCCAGGATTATGTCTCTTCAGGACACTCGTGAATTATTTTATATTCCATATTGTTTACTTATTCATATCAGGGAGAGTGGAATACTCAAAAACCAGTGAGTTTGTGACTTCAGAATAAATATTGATTTTATTCTTTCGTGGTTGTTCTAGTCTTAGTGAAAAAAAACGTCTACAGGAAGATGATCAAGCAAAGGCTCTCAGATCTGCACGAGTAACAAGGGGCCGATTGCAAAGGCCAAAGCCAAATGTAGGTAAAGCTGCTGAAAGAAAAGAAATTTTTGCATCACTGGAAAAAATTGGGGCCAACGTAGAAAAGAATGAAAATGAATCCTGCATTGATAAAGATGTAAGTAGTCTGATTTCTCCCCATCGTTTTGTTACAGTACATAAGCTTTAACATAAGTATCTCTTCACTCCCTTATTAAAATATCAATTCTGCATGATTTGTGTGCATCATTTATGAAATTTATGGTATAAATCTCATAGCCAGCAGCCTTGCTAATCGTAATGTTTTAGAATTTTAGAATTTACTTTATAGATAATCTGCTTTTATCTTTTTTTTTTTTTTTTTTTGAGACAGAGTCTCGCTTTGTTGCCCAGGCTAGAGTGAGTGCCGTGGCGTCAGCCTAGCTCACAGCAACCTCAAACTCCTGAGCTCGAGCAATCCTGCTGCCTCAGCCTCCCGAGTAGCTGGGACTACAGGCATGTGCCACCATGCCTGGCTAATTTTTTTTTTTATATATATATTAGTTGGCCAATTAATTTCTTTGTATTTTTATAGTAGAGATGGGGTCTCGCTCAGGCTGGTTTTTTGAACTCCTGACCTTGAGCAATCCGCCCGCCTCGGCCTCCCAGAGTGCTAGGATTACAGGCGTGAGCCACCGCGCCCGGCCTTTTT
>VSMD01027480.1:0-35264 GCA_008750895.1 Mirza zaza | reverse complement strand
ATCCAAAGAAATAGTCATGAAAGTAAACAGACAACCTACAGAATGGGAGAAAATTTTTGCATCCTACATATCCGATAAAGGGCTGATAACTAGAATATACTTAGAACTCACGAAAATCAGCAAGAAAAAATCAAATAACCCTATTAAAAAGTGGGCAAAGGACTTGAACAGAAACTTTTCTAAAGAAGACAGAAGAATGGCCAACAAACAGATGAAAAAATGCTCACCATCTCTAATCATCAGGGAAATGCAAATCAAAACTACAATGAGATATCATTTAACTCCAGTGAGAATGGCCTTCATCAAAAAGTCTCCAAATAACAAATGCTGGCGTGGATGTGGAGAGAGAGGAACACTCCTACACTGCTGGTGGGACTGTAAACTAGTTCAACCTCTGTGGAAAGCAATATGGAGATACCTTAAAGCGATACAAGTAGATCTACCATTTGACCCATCAATTCCACTACTGGGCATCTACCCAAAAGATCCAATGACACTCTACACAAAAGACACCTGCACTCGAATGTTTATAGCAGCACAATTCATAATCGCAAGGCTGTGGAAACAGCCCAAGTGCCCATGAATCCAAGAATGGATTAATAAAATGTGGTGTATGTATACCATGGAATACTATTCAGCTCTAAGAAACAACGGTGATATAGCACATCTTATATTTTCCTGGTTAGAGCTGGAACTCATACTACTAAGTGAAGTATCCCAAGAATGGAGAAACAAGCACCACATATATTCACCAGGAAACTGGTATTAACTGAGCAGCACCTAAGTGGACACATAGGTACTACAGTAATACGGTATTGGGCAGGGGGGAGGAGGAAGGGGGCGGGTATATACATACATAATGAGTGAGATGTGCACCATCTGGGGGATGGTCATGCTGGAAACTCAGACTTGTGGGGGGAGGGGGGGAAAGGGCATTTATTGAAACCTTAAAATCTGTACCCCCGTAATATGCCAGGAAAAAAAAAAGATTCCCTTTCACTACTTTTCCAAACTACTATGTTTGAAAGATGTTTGCCAAATAAATAGCACTTAAGTAAAAAAAAAATAAAAAAAAAGAACCTGAGGCTTCTTAGTCTGCCACCTTGCTTGGGCAAGATATGCCCAGTTGTTCAATTTTACTTGGGCCAAATGACTCAGTACTGGCTAGTAGGGGATCGTTGGTAGTGGAATAAGCTACTTTAAAGTCTGGACATTAAAAATATATGATATAGGCCAGGTGCAGTGGCTCACACCTGTAATACTAGTACACTGGGAGGCTGAGGTGGGAAGATTGTTTGACCTCAGGAGTTCAAGACCAGCCTGAGCAAAACTGAGACCTCATCTCTACTAAAAATAGAAAAATTAGCTGGGCATAGTGGCACATGCCTGTAATCCCAGATACTTGGGAGGCTGAGGCAGGAGGATGACTTGAGCCCAGAAGTCTGAGGTTTCAGTGAGCTATGATGATGCCACTGCACTCTACCCAGGTCAACCAAGTGAGACTCTTTCTCCAAAAAAAAAAAGTATATATATATATATATATATATATACACACACACACATATATATACACATATATATGTATATAAATGATATAGACATGACTCCAGAAAATTATTGACACAAGAATTTTCAGACCTCACGTCCCACAGAGACACCAATTCATTGTAACAATTACCCTCAGATGAAACCACCTTTGTGGGAGTCTAGGAGTTTAGCAGAGAGGCCCAAGAATCTACTTGGAGCAAAAAAAAGATCATCACATTACCAAACTTCAAATTACACGATGTGGCTAATTCAAGATGGAGAAAAGACTTAAATGTATGGTATGAAACCATAACAATTCTACAACAGAACATAGGGAAAACTCTTCTAGGCATTGGCCTAGGTGAAGAATTTATGACTAAGATCCCAAAGGCAAATACAGCAACAATAAATATATGTGAGTTGATTAAATTAAAAAGCTTCTGCACAGCAAAGGAAACAGTAAATAGACAACCTACAGAATGGGAGAAAATATATTGAATACATCCAGTATAGGGCTAATATACAGAATCTACAAAAAAACTCAAATCAGTAAAAACAAAAACAAACAAACAAAAAAACCAAAACACAACCCCATTAAAAAGTGAGCAAGAGCCAAGAAAAACAGTTTTTCAAAAGAAGATAGACAAATGGCCAACAAACATATAAAAAGTGCTCAGCATCAAGAATCATCAGGGAAATGCAAATTAAAGCCACAATAAGACATCACCTTGCTCTTGTCAGAATGGCTATTAATAAGAAGTCATAAAACAATGGATGCTGATATGGATGAGGTGAAAAGGGAATGCTGATACACTGTTGGTGAGAATATAAATTAGTGCAGCTCCTATGGAAAACAGTATGGAGATTTCTCAAAGAATTAAAGGTTGATTTGCCAGTCGATCTAGCAATTCCACTACTCAGTATCTACTTAAAGAAAAAGAAGTAATTTTATAAAAACACCTGGACTCATATGTTTATTGCAGCACAATTCACAACTGCAAAAATAGAACAAACCTTAGCGCCCACCAACTGATGAGTAAATAAAGAAAATGTGGTGTATCTGTACACCAGAGAATACTACTCAGCCATCAGAAAGAATGTAGCAATTTGTATGGAAC
Organism: Mirza zaza; assembly: GCA_008750895.1. NCBI lineage: Eukaryota > Metazoa > Chordata > Mammalia > Primates > Cheirogaleidae > Mirza > Mirza zaza. The sequence goes on along the minus strand of VSMD01027480.1, from coordinate 32,619 downwards.
TGGTGGCCATTATCCTTTTTTTATTTGGAGACAGAGTCTTGCTGTGTTGCCCAGGCTAGAGTGCCATGGCGTCAGCCTAGCTCACAGCAACCTCAAACTCCTGGGCTCAAGCGATCCTTCTGCCTCAGCCTCCCAAGTAGCTGGGACTACAGGCATGCGCCACCATGCCCGGCTAATTTTTTCTATATATATTAGTTGTCCAGCTAATTTCTTTCTATTTTTAGTAGAGATGGGGTCTCGCTCTTGCTCAGGCTGGTTTCGGACTCCTGACCTTAAGCAATCCTCCTGCCTCGGCCTCCCAGAGTGCTAGGATTACAGGTGTGAGCCACCGTGCCCATGGTGATTGTTATTCTAAGTGAAGTAACCCAGGAACAAAAACCAAATAGAAAATGTTCTCATTTATAAGTGGGAGCTAAGCAATGGGTGTGCATGGTCACAGAGAGTGCCATAATGGACGCTAGATACTCAGAATCAGGAGGGTGGGAGGAAGTGTGGGATGGAAAATCATCTGTCACGTGTAATGTGCACTATTCAGGTAACGAATATATTAAAAGCCTATACTTATCCAGTTTGCATTTCAGCCATATAACAAACCCCTTGTACCCCCTAAATCTATTTTAAAAAACAAGCAAACAAAAAATAATACCTTAGTAAAACTGGAAAAAATAAAAAGTAAATAAAAATATACCATGCAGTCCTCCATCCTTTCCTTTCTTCAATAATCTTGGTAGCCACATGTTTAGGCTACATCACAAGATGATGGAAATGTGGATCCCAGGGTAGATCCCATCTAGAATGTAGATCCCATCTAGAAATGTAGATCCCATCTAGAATGTAGATCCCATCTAGAATGTAGAGCCCATCTGGAAATGTAGATCCCATCTAGAATGTAGATCCCATCTAGAATGGAGATCCCATCTAGAATGGAGATTCCATCTGTAAATGTAGATCCCATCTGGAATGTAGATCCCATCTAGAATGTAGATCCCATCTAGAATGTAGAGCCCATCTGGAAATGTAGATCCCATCTAGAATGTAGATCCCATCTAGAATGGAGATCCCATCTAGAATGGAGATTCCATCTGTAAATGTAGATCCCATCTGGAATGTAGATCCCATCTAGAATGTAGATCCCATCTAGAATGTAGAGCCCATCTGGAAATGTAGATCCCATCTAGAATGTAGATCCCATCTAGAATGGAGATCCCATCTAGAATGGAGATTCCATCTGTAAATGTAGATCCCATCTGGAATGTAGATCCCATCTAGAATGTAGATCCCATCTAGAATGTAGAGCCCATCTGGAAATGTAGATCCCATCTAGAATGTAGATCCCATCTAGAATGGAGATCCCATCTAGAATGGAGATTCCATCTGTAAATGTAGATCCCATCTAGAATGTGGATCCCATCTAGAATGTGGATCCCATGTAGAAATGTAGATCCCATCTAGAATGTGGGTCCCATTTAGAAAGATGGAAGAAATTCCCCATGGTCCACATCTGAATTAATGTTGGTTGTGCTAAGCCACTGAAGCCTCTAAATTTCAGGGGTTATTTGTTAATGAAACAAATTAGAGTATTCTATTACCATACTTCGTGTTTTTACAATTCCTTGTTATGCTCCCCTCCTTCCAAAAAAAAAAAAAAAAAAAGAAAAAAAAACCTTTGTGTATGTAGAAACCAGGGCTCAGTGAAGTAATATGTATAAGCTAGCACAGCTAGTCCAGAGATTTTAATTTGATGGAATCCAAGTCACCCTTTTACACGCTTTCTCTGCTCTTTGCATTGGCTTATGCCAGTGGTACAAAGATACTTATGTATGATTTTCTCATAGGGAACCTATAGCTTATCCCTTTTTAGGGATATGATACATTTATAATTATACATGTATAATTGAATTTCAAGTGTGGTTTCAAAGTTCTTTTCTATTAATGTGCATACCCAGTCATAACATTGTTTGCTGAATAGGTTTCTTTTCCCTGTTGAATTTCTTTGGCTGTCTTGTCAAAAATCATTTGTTGGTATGTATGTGAGTCCATTTCTGGACTCTGTCATATCCCTTTGAAATATATGTCTATCCTTTTGCTTATATCATGATAACTAGTTAACTCTAGCTTCATAATAAGCCTTGACATTAGATAGAATATATCCTCCATATTTGTTATTCTATTTCCAGATTATTTTGGCTATTCTAGAGCTCTTGACTTTTCAAATACCTTCTGAAATCAGCTTGTCAACTTAGCCAAGTAAGTGTTCTGATATTTCACTTAGGATTTCATTGAAGCCACAGGTCAATGTGGGGAGAATTGGTATCTTAACAAGAATGAGCCTTTGAATGATGAACATAGCAACATGGCATATTTTCCAATTTATATAGGTCATTTTTATTTATATCAGCAATGTTTTAAAGTGTTCATTATAACAATAGTGTTTAATTTGCAAACATTTGGAATTATTTTAGATTTTCCACCAAATATTGATTTCTGACTTAATATTGGCATTATCAGAGAACATATTCTGCATGATTTCCACAAGTTTAAGTGTATTTAGACCTGACTTGTAGCATATCATAAGGCCTATGGTTTTGAATGTTCCATGTTCACATGAGAAGAATGTGTAATTTGGTGACTTTGTATGTGTTGGTTGGTTGATATTGATTAAGTTATGTTAGTTGACAATAATGCATAAATCTATAAACTACATTTTTGTACAGTTTAATCACATATAGAGAAAGGTTACAAAAGTTTCCAGCCATAATTGTGCTTTATTTACCTTTAGTTTGGTCATTTTTTATTTTATGTTTATGGGACCTTTGATATTAAGTAGCACATATATAATGTTATTATATTAAGTCACTTGATTAATTGTACCTGCTATCATTATAGATGCTCCTCTTTACTCTGGTAATATTTTTTCTTATATACTCTCAATTTGGATTGGTATTTTTGTTTTTACATCCACACTAGCTTTCTTACTTTTAGTGTTTTCATCGTGAATATTCAGAAATATTTTTTGTAAATGTAACGATGCCATTGGCAGCTGCAGGCCTAATGTGCCTGGCTGGCAGATGGGGCCCCAGTGCTCGGCCGTGACCCGTGCTCTGTGGCACTCGGATGGCACTCGATTCCCTCCCCTTTCTTACTTTAAGTGATTATATTTTGCTAACTGTGCTTTCTCTCTTAGGTGAGAGAGAGAAAAAAAGCAGGTACCACAGAAAGAGGAGACATAAATGTTCTAGAGCATGGGAGATGCACTGCAATCGTTTATGGTTTTGCCATATGAGAAAAGATTTTTGGGGCCTAGTGGTTTGGGACATTTTTAAGGTATATCTTATGAAATAAGAAGAAGAAAAAGTTTTCTTTGTTCCAAACCCATCATGACATCCAGAAGCGAGTACAAGGAAAGAGAACACTGTGCTGAAGGCCCACGGTTCTGCACACATTGCTGACCCTGATCCTTGTGACCTAGCCAACCGTGGGCATTGGCCGTTTCCCCACCAGACACAGACTATGTATGGGGTCTCTGCAAGCCAAGATAGGAGTCCCAGAACAGACCCTGTGGGGTTGGAGTAACAGCTAGTTTAATTGAAAAGTATCTCAGTTTTGTGTTAGGTCCTGGTAGAAATGGAGCAAGCAGTGGGACAACAATGGTGAGTATCATCTGTTAAACTGGGTATCACCTCACACCTATCAGGATGGCTATTGTGGGGAAAAAGAGGTTAACAATAGCTGGTAAGGATATGAAGTAATTGGAACCCTTACACACTGCTGTTGGGAGTGCAAAATGGTACAGCTGCTATGGAAAACAGTATGGAGTTCTTCAAAAAGCTAAAAATACAAGTACCATATAATCCAGCAATCTTATTCCTGAGTATCCAAAAGAATTAAATCAGGATCTTGAAGAGATGTTACCACTCCTATGTTCATTGCAGTACTATTGACAATAGCCCTGCTACCATTTTCGTATGCATGTATTCAGTGTTATTTCTTATATTTATTTAAAGCATATCCTAAAGTAGCCAAACATAATGGATATCCCTAATATTAGTGAGAACCCAAAAATCATTAACAGAGACGAGAGTCACAATCAGCCGAGGGTTATTAACCCAAAGTTTGAGGACGTGCTGCGGGGGGAAAGCACAAACCACACAAGGATCTGTGACCCGCGCTCTCCGTAGAGCAGTTGGGAACTCAGTATTGAAGAGGGGAGGGCATGCAGGAAGAGAGGGGGATGGGGAGGAGGTAGGCAGTGAGTCAAATGGTTACATTCATGTGAGGCTTTAATTAGTGCTCAGTAAATCTACACTTTATATAAGAGTAACATTTGAAAAAAGAGGGAGTACAAGAAAGTCAATTATGTAGCTGTCTCAAGGGAGGCAGAGGTGTGATTTATCTTATCTTTTCCTTGTTCTGTGCCTGTAGAGATAGGCTCTTGTCATGGACATTGTCAGTGTGAGAATGACAGAACGGAGTTTTCAGAATTTACTTAGGTCCTAGTCCTAAGGTTACACTTGGCCTGTACTTGTTTTATAGGGGGCTACACATTCTGAAAGGTTTAAGGGCCAATGAGAAATCTCCCTGGGAGCAATCTGTGAGGACAGCAATCTGGAGAGGGGAAAGACCTTTATTATGTGGGAGCCTGGCTTCTGCACAAGGTCACGGCAGAGCGTTGCGAAATCCCTGTCCTCTGTCTGGAAAAGCATGGCCGTGCGGCAGGCTCCGTTCCCAAGCTTAACTCTCCCCTTGGCATAACGAGTTTAGGGGTCCTGAGATTTTATTTTCCTTTATATTAGGCACTATAATACTTTTCTTATTTAGCTATATTTTAATCATGAAATTCAGTCAATTGTTTTGGTTAAGTTGAAACAAATATATTTTGACTTTGCACTTTACAAAACAATAGTTCCGCTAGCTGAATAGAGCCTATTTATAAAAATTAATATAAAATATGTCTAACACATCCTTTAACTGGGAATGAATTATGAGCTATTAATACATCAATTACTCACTTAGTAAAACACAGACAGCCAAACCATGGGAATTTAGAATGTGTTCTCTTGAATCACTGCCTCACAAAATCCATTCAACTAGTCAAAAAATTCCAAATAAACAGGCTTAACATCCCTTCTAAAGCTAAATAGAGACTTAAAATGGATTTTTATGCACAGACAGGCTGAATGACTAACTACTGAATATTGTGAGCCACCTAATTTGAGGAGTTATTGGGAACTTTGTCAGCAATTTAGCCCCAGGGAGAGCTAGCCTAGCTAGTTTGGCGGGTCTAAAGTCTAGGGAACAATCTGCCTGCCTCTGGGACTGTAGAATTTGGTCCTCAATTGATTTTAAGATCAGAGTTTAAATTGGAAAAGCTATTGATATGGATGAATGGTGGATGCTTTAATCATTCATATTGCTATTACATGTGAAAGAAAATCCCAGAGCACTTTTTATGGCATCCAACAACTGATTATAAACAGTCCGTATGCATTCATCCCAGGTAATGGTCTTCCAGCTTCGGAGGAGTCTGAGTGAGTTGATCTCAGGTCTTATTTCTTCCTGCTTCCATACACAGATCTTTGCTTCAACCTCTAGCTCATGCCTGCAATTTTCGTTCATCATTTACTTTCAACCCTGGAAATGTCCTTCATCTGACCCATATCACCATCTTTATTCCATCCCGGTTCAGATCTCTTGGATTTTTTTGTCTTATCTCTGATTATGTTATTCTCATTATTCCTTTTTATGGCTAGATGTGCATGATAAATCAGTACAATTATCAAAATAAACTATCCAGGTAAGGCATCTTCATTTCCTTATTGTTAAGTATGAATTTATATCTTTAAGACTTGATCATCTCTGGCGATGTTGACATTTTGTGAGACAAACATTTCAAATTTGTTTATCAAGTCAATAATATCTTTTTATTTGTAGGTTGTTGTGATGAACACATGAGGTAATATATTGCAAAGCACCTAGAATGCATTTAAGTACTGTTCATATGATAATATTTATTACTCAAATATCCATTCTTATTGGTACATTTTGAAATGATTTTATGAATTTTTTTAATCAAATTGACTTTACTGCTCTTGATATATGTGAGAGAGAGGAGATACTGTAACATAAGCAGTTATGTTAATAAATCAGTTTAGCATTTTTTCATGAGTTTATGGACAAGAACACTTTATTTATTATACGTATTTTCCTTTTCAGAAGAGAAGGCAGTATTGGTACTTTTGCAAATATATCAAAATACAACAAAATAGACTAAATTATAATGAAAGCCATATAAAAACATAGAAGAAGTGTGGTTAAGGTAGAATCTGAAATAAGATAAAAACTACAGATTATTGGTATTTATGATTGGTATGTCAGAAGTCAAGATAATTTAGTCATTAATAAAAACTTGGAAAATTGAAATACATTTTTGTAATGAACATTTACACTAATTTGTTATACTCTTTTCTAGAATCTATATCCTACAAATGCTAAGTTTGTTTATGTTATTTACACTCTTGTCTGCATATCTGCATGTTTCCCCCAGCTCAAATCTATAGCCTTTCACTATTTCAAAATACTTCCCATTCTTTATATGACAACTTGCAAATTTACTTATCAGTATCTCAGCTTAACATGTTTTCACTGCTCTTTGAATTTCTATAGGACATTTATTCCACAACTTCTGTTAGGTAATACATTGGTAGAAAGATTTGTGCATGTTTGTGTATGTATGTGTGTGTGTGTGTGCGCGTGCACGCGTGTGTCTTACTCCTGGTTTATAAGAGCTCACAATGTATTTCAAAGATATTATTACTGAAACCTTGGCACTTGTCCTTGAGGCCATATCAGAAGAACAAGAACAAGTGGTTTGAGGAGAAGGAAAGAGAAGTTTATCACTTTGTTGGCAAAGGAGGAGGATAAAGACTCTTGTCTGAAATACCACTGTCCTCGCATAATAAGCAGAAATACAGAGCGTTTAAAAGGTTGCTTCTCAGCTTCAGGCAATTGCTGTTCAATTGCAGTTGATAATTCTGATCATCGCTTCTCCACTGAAGACAATCCCAGACAATCCTGTGACATCCACCCAGGACCTCCCTTTACCAGGTTGGAGCTGAGCCATGTTCTATAGCACAAATAACAAAAGACTTGCTCTGCCCCTCCCAACCACTGGCCTGAGGCAGGGATGCAGGTTTTAGTTCACAAAAAGGAGTGGAGGATGTTTTAAAGAGACAGAAAACATTTTTGCCATTTTTTCAGGCCATTCTCTTGATTACGTATTCCCACTGTCAGTATTTCCCTTCCATATCTATGGGAGGAGGAGAGACTACTTTGTTACAGAATCCATATAATGAATACTGTAACAGTATTCATAGTATATGTAGCATATACTCATATTTGTAAAATATGCATATATTGAGTATTAATAATTGGATATATTTATATATAATAATTTGGTCTACCTTTGAAGTATATTATGAACACCTGAAAGGCAGAATATACTTATTTTTGTACATCCAACAATATTGTCTCATTGTATTAAATATTAAGGGTTTTTTTTTGCCAAATGAAAGAAAAAAGAAGATACTATGTTCTTGCTAACTTCTAGTCAAATGGTATTTGGCCTCAGGGATAATAATCTGTTCACAGTGAACAAGATACAATATAAAGAACAGATGAGAAAACTATGCTTAGATTTTAAGTAACTTGTCAAAACTGTAAGCTAAATTTTAACCTAGGACACTCTGAATCCACAGTTTTATGACTCTTAAAACATTGTTTCAGTCATTTCCTTTGATCGTATACTAGAGTAAATCATGGAAGGTTATTAACTCTTTTAATTATTTGGTGCTAGAGGGCAGATAAAAGTACATATGAATGAATCACTCTCCCCAGACTCTTCACCAGGGGGTCATTGTCAGGCAGATCAGGGAATCCTCCTTCCAGGTGCTGCCTTTCTAGATGGGCAGTCCTTGGGCATTCTACTTTCCTCCCCAAAGATCAAAAATTGCAATCTGGTTTTCTTATTGAATGTTTTGGGTTGGATTGTGTCCCCTTCAAAATTCATACTTTGAAGTCCTGCCCCCCTGTACCTCAGAAGGTGACTTTACTGGGTAAGAGGGTCTTGAAAGAGGTAGTTAAGTTACAGTCAGGTCATTGTGTAGGCCTTAATACGATATGACTGGTGTCCTTATATGAAGAGGAAATTTAGACACAGACAGGCACAGGGGAAAGTCATGTGAAGAGACACAGGGCTGGCATGGCCATCTAACACCAGGGAGAGAGGCCTGGAATAAATCCTTACTTCCCATCCCTCAGAAAGGACCAACCCTTCCAATGCCTTGTTCTTGAAAGTCTGGCCTCCAGAACTGAGAGGAAACAAATTTCTGTTTATGCCACCCAGTCTGTGGCACTTGGATGTGACAGCCCTAGTAAACAAAAAAACACATTGACATTCTCCAAAACTCATAATTTTTTGTACTTTATGTCTTCCTAAATAGGGTAGAACTGTAGAAATTTTCAATTAGATTTTGAAGTACTTTTGACCATTTTTATCTTTAAAAATATGTGATTACAAAACTAATACATATATATTCTGCTGCTTTTTAAAAACATCATTATTATCCCATTTCCAGAGATGACCACTATTATTTTATTTTATGCTATATATAAAGATTGACAGAGATTTTTAGATCACAGTTCAAACCTTTTATTAAGACTGATAATTTATGTCTTAAAAATCTATTTATTTATAATAACACAAGGTATATCATGATCCATAAAATGCACAGAGGTGATGGACTCAAGAGAAAATTTAAAGTAATGTTTAAAAAATCAAATTCGGTATCAGGATTATATTCACTTCATATAATGTGTTGAGGAGGTTGCCATCCTTCTTGATGTTGTGGAATAATTTCTGCAGGATAGGCACCAGTTCTTCTTTGTAGGTGCGGTAAAATTTGGGTGTGAAACTATATGGTCCAAGACTTTTTTTTTTTAGGAAGGTTTTTTATTGCCGTTTCTATTTCAGTACTTGATATTGGTTTGTTCAGGAATTCTATTTCTTCCTGGCTGAGCCTAGGGATGCTGTGTGTTTCTAAGAAATTGTCCATTTCCTCCACATTTTCCAGTCTGTGTGCATAGAGGTTTTTGTAGTATTCGTATATTATATCTTGTATCTCCATAGCATCTGTTGTAAATTCTCCTTTATTGCTCCTGATGGAGCTTATTAGAGATTTTTTTTTCTGCTTTTTGTTAGTCTAGCCAAAAGTATGTCAATTTTGTTCATTTTTTCAAAGAACCAACTTTTTGTTTTAATAATCTTCCATATAGTTTCCCTGTTGTCAATTTCATTTAGTTCCGATATAATCTTAAAGGATGCAACAACAACAACAACAAAAACTACAGACCAATATCCCTTGTATATATAGATTAAAAATTCTCAACAAAATCCTAGCCAATCGAATCGAGGTGTTTGTCAAGCAAACAATCCATCACAACCAAGTGGGCTTCATCCCAGGGATGCAGGGATGGTTCAACATATGCAAATCTATAAATGTAATTCACCATATAAACAGAAGCAAAAACAAAGACCAGCTGATCCTCTCAATAGACACAGAAAAAGCATTTGACAAAATTCAATACACTTTTATGTTAAGAACACTCAACAAAATAGGCATAGATAGGACTTATCTAAAAATGATAAGTCATGTATGATAAAACAACAGCCAATATCATACTGGATGGGGAAAAACTGAAAGCATTCCCACTTAGAACTGGAACAAGGCAAGTTTGCCCACTATCTCCACTTCTATTCAACATAGTGCTGGAAGTCCTTGCTACAGCAATCAGAAAAGAGGGCAGAATTAAGGGCATCCAAATGGGAGCAGAAGAGATCAAACTCTCACTCTTTGCTGATGACTTGATATTATACTTAGAAAACCCCAAGCATTCAACCAAGAGACTCCTTGATCTGATAAATAAATTTAGTAAAGTCTCAGGATACAAAATCAATACACAGAAATCAATTCATATATGCCAACAACACTAAAAGTGACAATGAAATCAAAGCTCAATTCCTTTCAAAATAGCAACAAAGGAAATAAAGTACCTAGGAATGTATTTCACTAAGGACATAAAAGACCTCTACAGGGAGAACTATGAAACACTGAGGAAGGAAATAGCAGAGGATGTAAACAGGTGGAAGAATATACTATGCTCATGAGTCGGCAGAATCAACTTTGTTAAAATATCTATACTGCCCAAAGTGACCTACAGAGTCAATGAAATCCCTATTAAAATACCATCATAATTTTTCACAGATACAGAAAAAATAATTTTACACTTCGTTTGGAACCAGAGAAGACCCCGTATAGCAAAATAAATCCTAGACAATAAAAACAAAATAGAAGGTATCAATTTACCAGACTTCAAACTATACTACAAGGCTATAGTCATTAAAACAGTTTTGGCCTGGCACAAGAACAGGGACATTGACCAGTGGAACAGAACAGAGAATCCAGATATAAAACCATCCTCATATAACCATCTAATCTTCAACAAAGCAGACAAAAACATACACTGGGGAAAAGAATCCTTATTCAATAAATGGTGCTGGGAAAACTGGATAGCCACATGTAGAAGACTGAAACAAGACCCACACCTTTCACCTCTCCCAAAAATCAAGTCACAATGGATAACAGACTTGAACCTTAGGTGTGAAACTATTAGAATTCTAGAGGAAAACGTTGGAAATACTCTTCTAGACATTGGCCTAGGCAAAGAGTTTATGAAGAAGACCCCAAAGGCAATCACAGCAACAAAATAATAAATAAATGGGACCCAATCAAATTAAGAAAGCTTCTTCACAGCCAAAGAAACTGTCAAGAGAGCAGACAGACGACCCACAGAATGGGAGAAAATATTTGCCAGCTACACATCTGATAAAGGGATGATAACTAGAATCTATAGAACTCAGGAAAATCAGCAAGAAAAAAAATCAAACAACCCTATCAAAAAGTGGGCAAAGAACATGAATAGAAATATTTCAAAAGAAGACAGAGTAATGGCCAACAAACATATGAAAAAATGCTCAACATCTCTAATCATCAGGGAAATTCAAATCAAAACCACAGTGAGATATCACTTATCTCCAATGAGAATGGCCTTTATTAAAAAGTCCCCAAACAACAAATGCTGGCGTGGATGCGGAGAGATAGGAACACTCATACACTGCTGGTGGGACTGCAAACTAGTTCAACCTCTGTGGAAAGCAATGTGGAGATACCTTAATTGATACAAGTAGATCTACCATTTGATCCAGCAATTCTACTACTGGGCATCTACCCAAAAGATCAAATGACACTCTACAAAAAAAGACAACTGCACTCAAATGTTGATAGCAGCACAATTCACAATTGCAAAGTTGTGGAAACAACCCAAGTGCCCATCAATACATGAGTGGATTAATAAAATGTGGTATACGTATACCATGGAGTACTATTGAGCTTTAAGAAACAACAGTGATATAGCACCTCTTGTATTTTCCTGTATTGAGCTGGATCCCATTCCACTAAGTGAAGTATCTCAAGTATGGAAAAACAAGCACCACATGTACTCACCAGCAAATTGGTATTAACGGATCAACACCTAAGTGGACATATAGGAATAACATTTATCGGGTGTCGGGCAGGTGGGAGGGGGAAGGAGGGGATGGGCATATACAAACATAATGAGAGAGATGTGCAATGTTTGGGGGATGGTCACGCTTGAAGCTCTGACACGAGGGTGGACAGGCCATGGGCAGTATACGTGCTGTTAACATTTGTACCCCCATAAAATGCTGAAATAAAAAAATAAATAAAATAAAAATCAAATTTGAATGAGTCCCAGCTTATTTTAACAGCATTTGCTGTTAGCCGAATATAAGCGTTGGCGACTGATTCTGATATCCAAGTAATGTCTTTTTTCAAATCATGTAAGTCAGCAACTCTGTCTTCTTCAAATCACAGTCCTTTGTCCCACACTTGGCTTCTCATTCTTACTGTAAAACGGCGAGTCCTGTGAGTCTGGGTGCAACAAGTAGCGTGAACAACCAGCGGTCCAGTGCTGCACCGCTGGCAGGTCCTGACTCCAGGCCAGCTGTGCCCAGGGTTTCAGAGCTCTGTTCCATATGCAAGGTTTCGTTGTGAGAGGAGAATCTGGGACTGGATATAGTCATGATTAGCCCACAGGTGTCCTGTTTGGAAGACTGGGAAATGGTATGCTAAAATCAGAACATCTATTTCTATTGAAAAATGTGAGGATTTGGCCTAATAGCGCCTGAAATCTCATACAGGTAACATATAGCTGGACCCATCCCATTATCACCTGTTCCTGAACTGCTAAAACATTCAGATTATATGCTCAACTTCTGTTAGCATTTGAGTTATAACCATTTCTTCCCCTTCCCCTCAAACAACATCTACCCAATGCAGTAAATATAGCAGTTGTTTAGTAGGAAATTAACTGAATAAGACTATTCATATATTTTTGTTTGTTTTTTCCATTGATATATCATAGTTGTACATAGTTTTGGGAGTACATGTGATATTTTGCTACATGTATGCAATGTGTTTGCCCAAATTAGGATAAATGGGATATATATCACCTCAAACATTTACCTTTTTTTGTGTTGTGTTGGAAACATTACAATTCTCCTCTTTAAGCTATTTTTTGAAATATACAATGAATTATTGTTAACTATAATTTTCCTGCTGTACTATTAACTATTAATACTAGAAATTGGAAGTAGAGCCTAGAAAATGCTTAATAGAGGATGGGAAGGGAAGAGGGGAGGGGGGAAATGAAGAGATAGAAAGACCTTTTGCATTAAATAATGCATATTCTTCCAAAGCTTGAAGGTGTTGGAGATATAATGGTGAGCATAGCTGCCTTCCAAAGCTTATTATTTATTATGTATGTATATAATCCATTTCTTAATGAACACATGTTTATTCCCTTTCATTTATTTAGAATCTGCTATTTCTTAGACTTCACAGAGAAGCAGAAAAAGATACAAAAAAGAGAAGCAAATGGTTGGGACCAGATTTATTTTCAATCACTTCTATGGACCACTTTGTGATTGTGTCCTTTGCACTAAATATCACTAAGACTCCAACTGTTTTGAACATTCTTTGACTCTCCCTCTATGACTTGGAAAACAAATGAGACCACTGTGACTGAATTTATTCTCAAGGGCTTCTCAGACATGCCTGAAATGAGGCTTATTAGCATCACATTTTTTCTTTTCATCTACCTCTTTGCCCTCCTGGGGAACATCTCCATCATTACAGCTGTGGCCAGAGACACTGGCCTCCATACTCCCATGTACTTCTTCCTGAAGAATCTGTCCTTCTTGGACATGTGCTATACCTCAGTCACTATCCCCAAGGCACTGATCAATTCACTCATGGGCTTCAGAGTCATTTCCTTTAGGGAATGTGTGGCTCAGCTCTTCTTGTTTGTAATGCTGTGTGCTTCTGAATGCTTCTTACTTACATCCATGGCATATGACCGCTGTTTAGCCATACACAAGCCTCTCCTCTATGGTGTCATTATGAGCAGAAAGCTGTGCACAGAGCTTGTCATTGTGGCCTGGTTGAGTGGAGCTCTCTATGCCATATTTCACACGGTCAACACCTTCTCCCTCCTGTTCTGTGGGCCCAATGTCATTGACCACTTCTTTTGTGACAGCTCTCCCATCATGAGACTCTCCTGCAGTGATTTCCACACCAATGAAGAGGTTGGATTTGCAGTGGGTGGGTGCATCATTCTTGGTGCTTTTGCCCTCACCATAATCTCTTATGTCCTCATCATCTCTACCATTGCTCAGATTCACTCTGCTGGTGGCCGTCGCAAGGCCTTCTCCACCTGCTCCTCTCACCTGGCCACTGTCATTCTGTTTTATCTCACTGGGAGCTTTGCTTACCTAACACCCACTTCCCACTACTCTCCCACTTGGGGACGATTAGTATCTGTGTTTTACTCCATCCTCACACCCAGCCTGAATCCCATTGTATACTGTTTGAGAAACACAGACATGCAGATGGCCCTGAAAAAGCTGTTTTTTCCATCTAAGTAGACATGTTTTCTTGTTTTGAGCATTTTGCTCTGAATGTTGCCCCGTGTTGCCTTTTTGCTTGTTTATGCAACTTACTCTTTTGTAGAAATCGATTGTAGACTTTGCACTTGCTAAAATTGCAAATTAAGAAAAGAATAGTATCTACTGTGGAACTTATTCTGTCAATTGAAAACATTTTCATAACTTCTGCCGTTTTTCCAGTTTCATTTGATACTTGATGATGAAATGGGGAGCAAAACTTAGTGCTGTTTTGGCCAGTTTGGATTATCCTTGTCAACCTGAGAGAAGCTGAGAAAAAAGTGTCTATCTTTTCAGCCTATCATCCCACTACCCCTGTACAGTGGAGGAAATAGTTGAAGTGTCATGCTCACAAAGGATTTCACAAAGAGGGTGGTAGAGAATTCACTTCTTGATGGCTAGTATCTGGGGAAACAGATTTAAGGGTCTCATCACTTGATAATAGTGACTGATAAGAGGTGAAAGGTATGTTTTCATCTTTTAAATATGTAATTAGTGCCCACAGCCAGCATCCATATTTGTGTTAACTGTCTACTGGATATGTACATGTGTTTCTGAGTGAGCAAAATTGATTATATGGATTCATGGGGAGGCTGTTTAACATGTAGACATGGGAATGAGAGAATTGTAGTATTTTGAAACATTCTGGAATCAGACAAGTATTACCAGTGTTTGGGTCTATGCATTTTTGTCTTTCACAGGTATGGTAAATAAATCTTGTATTTCCCTGGTTCATTATATTTATCAAGATGGTTAATGTAAGATGATGTGTAAGATTTTTAAGTTGCAGAAATAAGACCTATGTTTATTTATTTGCTGATATAGAACACACATACATAACAATATATATATGTATATATGTTTTATATATATATAGAGAGATATATAAATAGAGAGAAAGAGAGTGGGATGTACCCAACATATTGAATTTTAGAGGAACTGGACACAATGACTGCTTATTTATCTTTAAAATAAAATAAAAATTATTAGACCAATTGGACCTAATAAACATATACAGAAAACTCCACTGAGAACAGCACAATATACATTTTTCTCGAGTGAAAATGGAACATTCTTCAGGATAGATGACAAGGGGGCCACAAGAAGTCCACGAAAAGTCTTCTTAAGCTTAAAAATACTGAAATCATAAAAAATATCTTTTTAAATCACAATGGAATGAAACTAGAAATTAATAATAGAAGGAAAACTAGAAAATCCACAAATATATGGAAATTAAATAGCACACTTTAAAAAATATCAAAAAAGAGGTCACAAAGGAAATTAGAAAATATCTTGAGATAAATTAAAATGAAAATGCAATATATGAAAACTTATGGACATGGCAGTAGTGCTAAGAGAAATACATAGTTGTAAAGGCACACATTAAAAGAAAACAAAGATCTCAACAACTTAATTTATACCTTAAAAACTGGAAAAAGAACAAAATAAACCCAAAGCAAGTAGAAGGAAGGAAGTAATAAAGATTAAACATAACAAAATTGAGTACAGAAAAATAATAATAGAGAAAATCAACAAAACCAAGAGTGGGTTCTTTGAGTAGATCAACAAAACTGATAAACTTTTAATTAGACTGAAAAAGAAAAACATAGAATATTCAATAGGATAAAATTAGCAATGAAAGAAGAGACATTAAAACGAATTTCACAAAATAAATGGGATTGTAAGATAATACTATAAATAATTGTATCCCAACAAATTAGATTACTTAGATGGGAAGGATGAATTTCTAGAAACATAATCTAGCAATACTGAACCATAAAGAAACAGAAGATGTGAACACAACTCTAACAGGCAGATTGAACCAGTAATCAAAAACCTCCCAATAAAGAAATGCTCAGGACAGTATGGCTTCACTGGTGAATTATACCAAATATTTAAAGAAGAATTAATATCAATCCTTTTCATATTCTCCCCAAAAATTGAAGAGGAGAGAACACTTCCAAATTCATTCCATGAGGGCAACATTACCCTTATACCAAAGACAAACAAAGACACCACAAGAAAAGAAAACTGCAAACAAATGTTCTCAGTGGATATCAATGCAAAAATTCTCAACAAATACTATTAAACAGAATTCAGCAGCATATTAAAATGGTTATACGCTATGTTCAAGTGGGATTTATTCTTGGAATGCAAGGATATTTCAACATACAAAGATCAATCTTCATAATACGCCATATTAACAGAATGAAGGGTGGGGGAATCTACATGATCACCTCAACTGATGCAGGAAAAACATTTGACAAAATTCAACTTCATTTTATGATGAAAAAAAAAAACACTTAACACAATAGGAAAAGAGGAAAATACTCCAATATAATAAAGGCTATACATGCCAAGCTCACATCTAACATACTCAATGATGAAAGTCTAAAACCTTTTTATCTAAGGTTAGGAAAAGGATTAGGATGCTCAGTTTCACCACTTTTATTCAACATAATTCTGGAAGCTGTAGCCACAACAATTAGGCAAGAAAAAGACACCAACGTTCTCTAAATTGGAAAAGAAGGAAAAAAATTATCTCTGTTTTCTGGTGACATGATCTTTATGTAGAAAATCCTAAGGACTCTACCAAAATACGTTAGACTAAGAACAAAAGTCAGCATAGTTGGAGGACACAAAATCAACACAGAAATATCAATTCGGTTTCTATATACTAACAAACAATCTGAAAAGAAAATTAAGAAAACAATACTATTTACAATAGAATCACAAACAATAAATTTCTAGGAATAAAGTTATCCAAGGAGGTGAAAGACAAACACTGAAAACTACAAAACACTGCTGAAACAAATTAAGAAGGCACTGAAAAAGGAAACATAGACCTTTGGAAGAGGACTGAGAATCCAGAGATGAAATCATTCATATATGGTAATCTAATCTTTGACAAAGCAGACAAAAATATACACTGGGAAAAAGAATCCCTTTTAAATAAATGGTGCTGGGAAAACTGGATAGCCACAGGCAGAAGAATGAAACTGGATCCCCACCTCTCACCTCTCACAAAAATCAATTCAAGATGGATAAGAAACATAAACCTAAGGCATGAAACCTTAAGAATTCTAGAAGAAGATGTTGGGAAGATCTTTTCAGACATCAGCCTAGGCAAATAATTTTTGAAGAAGACCCCCAAAGCAATCACTGTAGCAACAAAAATAAATAAATGGGATCTGATCAAATTAGAAAGCTTTTGCACAGCCAAGGAAACTATCATTAAAGTAGACAGCCTGCAGAATAGGAGAAAGTATTTTTTCTCTACATATCCAATAAAGGGCTGATAACAAGAATCTACGTAGAACTTAAAAAAATCAGCAAGAAAAAAAATCAAAGAACCTCATCAATAAATGGGCAAAGGAAATGGACAAAAACTTTTCAAAAGAAGACAGAATAATGGTTAGCAAACATAAAAAAAATGCTCAACATCTCTAATTATTAGAGAAATGTAAATCAAAACCACAATGAGATATCACCTAACCCCAGTGAGATTGGCCTCTATCAAAAAATCCCAAAACAACAAATGCTGTCAAGGATGTAGAGATACAGGAACAGTCTTATGCTGCTGGTGGGACAGAAGATTAGTGCAACCTCTGTGGAAAAGAATTTGGACATACCTCAAAGAGCTAAAAATAGAAATACCATTAGATCCAGCAATAGCACTATTAGGCATCTACCCAAAAGAGCATAAAATATTCTATAATAAAGACATCTGAACCTGAATGTTTATGGCAGCATGTTGAGAAATATGATTGAGGAATTAATGAGATGTGGCTCATAATATCATTATTCTATTGTATAACCCAA
Organism: Mirza zaza; assembly: GCA_008750895.1. Taxonomy (NCBI): domain Eukaryota; kingdom Metazoa; phylum Chordata; class Mammalia; order Primates; family Cheirogaleidae; genus Mirza; species Mirza zaza. The sequence goes on along the minus strand of VSMD01027480.1, from coordinate 14,660 downwards.
TATTATTCTATTAAAGACAGAAACAGAAGTTTGCAAGGTTTTGCTCTGAAGGAATGTGTGAACTCAATGGTTCACTTATTAGAGGCTGCTATCATGGGAGAGCTCTCAAATCTCTGGTAGGGATGTTTTCCAGGAAGGCTTCCAGGTATCTCAAAATCTGTGAGCTTCCCTGTGTCTTGAAACACAAGACAAGGAAAATATAGCCCACAGGTTGGGAGCCAGAGACAATGAGTGCCCTTTGCCCAGAGATGTGCCCAGGTGGTTATAAACAACCCGTTTTATAGAGATGGGCTTCCTGCTCTCTCCTGTCTGTCTACCTTTAAGTCCACCATAACTAATCAAAGAAATATTGAGTCACTATACCCTTTTGTTTTACCTCTGTTAATTGACAACTACCTCTTAGAACTTAGAAGCTAGCCACTGAAAGACTTTGTACCTATTTGTTCACCTAGATAGATTAGAAGCCCCTTGAGAGGACTTTTGACTCTAACTCACTACCTGTATCTTCTAGCAACTGCATTCCCTGATATGCAAATATGTTACCCTGACAACTGGTAATTGATGTCTGAGATTATAAAAACCTGTATGAATCTAACCATATTGCTAGTGTTTATGGAGATAACGCCAGTCTCCTAGCTACTCCCCGTTGTGTTATAGCTGATCTTTATATATATATAAAACTATAAACTATACTTCAGTCTCTGTGTATTCTTTTATTTCTCTCTGTTGCCTATCAGTTTCCTTATCCTCTTTGGTGACCCCTATCTTAGGGACTTGGCTCCGTGGGGAGAAGTAGCTAATTTCCTCATGGGCCTGCCTCAACTACTACTCCCCTGCAGCAGCACAATTCACTGTTGCAAAGACATGGAAACAACCCAAGTGCCAATAAATTCGTGAGTGGATTATTAAAATTTGGTATATGTGTACCATGTAATATTACTCAATTATAAGAAATGACAGTGATCTGGCACCTCTTATATTTTTGTGGATGGAGCTTGAGCCCATAATCCGAAGTGAGGTATCACAAAATCGGAAGAATGGGCTCCACTTGTACTTGCCATCAAATTGGCATTAACTGATCAACACTATGGTGCTCACATGGTAGTAATATCCTCCAGGGATTAGGGGGTTGGGGGTGGTAAACTCACAACTAAAGGACACCGTGAGCATTGTAGAGGGGAAGGGCCTGCCTCTAGCCCTTGCTTGGGTGAAGCAAAGACATAAAATGTAACCAAAATGTTTGTACCCTCATAATACCCTGAAATAAAAATAAAAAACATTAAAAAAGTGCTGTTCACAAATGTTGTCATTGTGCGTACACAGAAAATCCAAAAGAATGAACAAATTAGCAGAATCTAACAAGGTGGTTGGATAAGAAATCAACATTGAAAATAAACTATATTGATTATATAATCAAATGATTCTTTGTATTAGCAATAAAAAGAAAATAAAACAAACATATAATTTATAATAGAATTAAAATTATCTAGTATCTAGAAATAAATCTAATCTGCTGAGAAAATCTCCATTTCTTTCATTAAATTAAAGAGGAAATTAAGGAAAATCCAAATAAATTAAATGATGTATTGTTTTTGTAGATTGGCTGGCTTGTTACATGTATATCAATTATTCCAAATTGCTCCACAGATTCAATAAAATGCCAATCAAAAACTCAAAGAAAAAAAAAACTCATAGAAGAAAACAAAGAAGTAAATCTTCATGACATTAGATTTGACAATGACTTCTTGGATATGACACCAAAAGTATAGAAAAGAAAACTGATAAATTGGACTAAATCAAAGTTAAAACTTTCTCATATCAAAAGAATGAAAAGGCAACCTACCAAATTAGAGGAAATATCTGCATATCATATATATGATAAGGAGTTAATATGCACATGTAGAAGGAACTACTACAAATCGATAACAACAAAAAACTGAATTCAGGTTAAAAATGGCAGACTAGGGATGACCTCCTTGCTCTCTGTTCTTGGAGTGGGAGGTGAAGAAGGCGGCCTAAATCACTCAAATGAGTAGTTCTCCCACGGGATCAGCTTCCCAGAATTGTAGGGAAGCTTCAAGGAGCAGCAGTGCAGGGAAAAGGAATAAAGTGACTCAGTGGATTTACTGTGAAGTTCTGAGAATCCGAGTGGTACTGCGGAGATTGGAGTGTAAGCTGGCTGCACTCAGCGGCAGCTAAACGGCTGTGTGATCCTTCCCACAGGGGGATGACTTCTCCTTCACAGACCTCCACGCCCATGCAAGCAGGAAAGTGCCTGAAGACAACGCGAAGAGGTAACACGGATGGGCAGGCAGGTTGGAGAGGAGGTAGGAGTGGAAAGTAATTTGAAATCTCCAGGGCACGGTGCAAGGTCACCTTTGCTGGGAGATCTATAAACATCAGCGGCTTATGCCTTGCTTGTGAAGGGACAGAAAAGTGAGACAGATTGCTCATTTGACTGAGTTGCCTGGTGGACTCAGGTGGCAGCCCAAGCCCTGTAAGGGAGGGAGTGCAAGAGGGGAGTGAGAGACATCCTCTGGGACCCTCCCGGGGTCTCCAGTGACCCAAGCCCTGCTGCCACCGAGAACACGCAGATAATTTTTGAGGCTGTGCAGATAATTTTCGCCCCTCGGCGGAACTTGTCCGCAGTTCCCAGCCCCTTGAGTTTTGCCGGTGAAGTGGAGTGAGAGCCATTCTCCGCGGACCCTCCCCAGAGTCTCCAGCGGCCTAAGCCACGCCGCTGCCAGGGACGCCCCGTAGTTTTCACCCCTCGGCGGAACTTGTCCGTGGTTACCAGCCGCTTGAACTCTCCTGGTGAAGGGACAGAAGGTGGGGTGAGAGCCTACCTCTGCAGACCCTCCCCAGGGGTCTCCAGCGTCTCACGCCTCACCGCCATGGAGATGCGCAGATAGTGTTCACCCCTCAGAACTTGTCCACGGTTCCCAGCCCCTTGAACTCTCCCGGTTAAGGGTCAGAAAGTGGGGTGAGAGCCAAACTCTGCAGACCCTACCCAAGGGTCTTCAGGTCTCACGCCTTGCCGCCGTGGGGACGCGTGGATAGTGTTCACCCCTTGCCAGATCTTGTCCGCGGTTCCAAGCCGCTTGAACTCTCCCGGTGAAGGGACAGAAAGTGGGGTGAGAGCCATACTCTGTGGACCCTCCCCAAGGGGGTAAGTGGCCCAAGACCCACCAATGGGGCACGTAAAGTTTTCACCCCTCAGCAGAACTTGTCTGCGGCCCCCAGCTGCTTGAGCTCTGCCCGGGAAGGGGCATAAGAGGGGGCTAGCGCCATCCTCCGTGGATCCTCCCCAGGGGTCTGCAGTGATTAAAGCTCCACTGGTGACAAACGGAAAAGGGACAGTCTTCACCCCACAGTGGAGATTCTCAGTGGTCCCTGGCAGCTCAAACACAGTTGATTTTAGCTGATAATCCATTTCCTGCATCTCCAATCCTCAATAAAGTGTCCAGATGAGAAAGAACCAGTGAAAGTTTACAGGAAACATGAAGGCCAGAGAGAAAAGTCACCTCCAAAGCAAGATACTCATTCTCCATCATCTGACACCAACTTACATGATATGAGTAAACTGACAGAGGAAGATTTCTGAATATGGAATGCTACAAAACTCAATGGAATTGAAGAGAAAATAGAATCACAACATAGATAAACCACAAGAACAATACGAGAAATGAATGAAAGATTCTCCAAAGAAATTGAGACTATCAGGAAAAACCAAACAGAAATTCTGGCAATGAGGAAACAATCAAGGATCTCCATAATTCAGTGGAAAGCCTAAAGAACAGGATGGACCATGCAGAAGAAAGAATCTCAGAACTTGAAGATTATGCCTATGCTCTAAAAAAATCAGAGGAAGAAAGGGAACACAGAAACAAGAAACAAGACCAAAGTTTACAGGAAGTGTGGGATTATGTTAAAAAACCAAATATTAGATTGATTGGGATTCCGGAAGGGGAAGAGGAACATTCTCAAGGGCTGGAAAACTTATTTGAGGGATTACTAGAGGAAAATATGCCAAGCCTGGCCCGAAATCTTGATATCCAAATACAAGAAGCACACAGAACTCCTGGGAGACTCATTGTGAAAGGCAATCACCTCGCCACGTGGTTTTTAGGCTGACCAAAGTAAATGTGAAAGAAACAATTCTCCGTGCAGCGAGATGAAAGCAGCAAATGACCTATAAAGGTAAGGCTATCAGACTAACAGCTGACTTCTCATCTGAAACCTTACAAGCCAGGAGGGATCGGGTGCCTATCCTTAACCTTCTAAAACAGAACAAAGCCCAACCTAGAATTCTTTATCCGGCAAAATTAAGTTTCATCTATGAGGGAGAAATAAAGTCATTCTCAGACAAACAATCACTAAAGGAATTTGCAAAGACCAGACCATCCCTACAGGAAGTTCTTTGAACTGCATTTCTAACCAAACAGGGCAGTAGACACTCCTCAAAGTGAAATTGTCAAGAATTAAAGTTTAGATCTCGAACTAAATGATGACCCAAGGAGTAAGACAAAGCAACAGATTCCACCCAACAATATGAATGGTAATGTTCCTCCAATTTCAATCCTCTCAATAAATGTAAACGGCTTAAACTGTCCTCTAAAGAGACATAGACTGGCAGAGTGGATAAAAATTCACAAGCCTAACATGTGCTGTCTACAGGAAACACATCTAACCCACAAAGATACCCGCCAGCTGAAGGTCAAGGGTTGGAAAATTATCATCCAGTCAAACGGAAGTCAAAAAAAAAGCTGGAGTAGCTATACTATTTGCAGATAATATAAGCTTTAAAATAGCAAAAGTAAAAAAGGATAAAGATTATTATCCTTTCGCCATTATAAAATGGTGAAAGGGAAGATCCAACAAGAAAATTTAACAATTCTTAATATCTACGCACCCAATACAGGAGCACCCAATTACTTAAACCAAACCTTGTCTAATATAAACACCTTGTTACACAACACTACCATAGTAGCAGTGGACTTCAACACCCCATTGAATGATCTGGATAGATCCTCCAAATAGAAAATAAGCAAAGAATAATGGACCTGAATAAAGCCCTTGATCAAAAAGTCTGACAAATCTCTATAGAGCATTCCATCCAAACAAACTTGAGTTTACATTCTTTTCAGCAGCCCATGAATCCTACTCCAAAATTGATCACATCCTAGACCACAAATCAGATCTCAAAACATTTAAGAAAATAGAAATTATACCTTGTGTCTTCTCTGACCATAACGGTATAAAATTACAGTTCAACTCCTATAGAAACACTCAACCCCTCACAAAATCATGGAACCTAAACAATCTATTATTGAAAAATTATTCGGTAAAGGAAGAAACTCAGAGGGAAATTGAGAATTTCTTTGAACAAAACGATAACGGTGAGACCTCTTACCAAAACCCGTGGGATACAGCAAAAACTTACCTGAGAGGAAAACTAATAACAATTAACACTCATATCCAAAAAACAGAAAGCTTAGATACTGACAACCTAATGAATAAGCTCAAGGAATTGGAAAAAGAAGAGCAAACAATTTCCAATCCTAACAGAAGAAAATAAATAACAAAGATCAAAGCAGAACTGAATGAAATGGAGAACAAGAGAACTATACTAAAAATCAGCAAAACCAGAAGCTGGTTTTTTGAAAAGATAAACAAAATTGATGGCCCTCTTGCTAGATTGACCCAAAGGGAAAGGACTGTAATAAACTCAATAAGAAATGAAAACAGAGAGGTCACAACAGATACCAAAGAAATACAAAACATTATATTTGACTATTATATATAAAAAAACCTATATGCCCAAAAACTACAGAACGAAGATGAAATGGACAAATTCTTGGATTCATACAACCTCCTTAAGATCATGCAGGAGGCAACAGAATCCCTAAACAGACGAATATCAAGCTCAGAAATTGAAGCAGTAATTAAAAACCTGCCCAAAGGGAAAAGTCCTGGGCCAGATGGTTACACTTCAGAGTTCTACCAAACATACAAAGATAAACTCATACCTATACTACAGAAACTATTTCACACCATCGAGAAGGATGGTATCCTTCCTAACTCATTCTATGAAGCCAATATCACCTTGATACCAAAGACAGGAAAGGACACAACAAAAAAAGAAAATTACAGACCAATATCCCTCATGCATACAGATGCAAAAATATGAAATAAAATTTTAATAAATAGAATTCAGCAGCACATCAAAAAATAATTCACCATGACCAGGTGGGCTTTATTCCAGAGATGCAAGGATGGTTCAACATACACAAGTCTGTAAATGCAATTCACTTCATAAATAAAATCAAGAACAAAGACCATATGATTCTGTCAATAGATGCAGAAAAAGCATTTGACAAAGCCCAACAGACCTTTATGATAAAAACTCTTAACAAAATAGGCATAGATGGCTCATACCTTAAACTTATTAAATCCATCTATGACAAACCCACAGCTAATATCATTCTAAATGGAGAAAAATTGAAATCTTTCCCCTTTCAATCCGGAACTAGACAAGGATGCCCACTATCTACTCTCCTATTCAACACAGTGCTTGAAGTCCTAGCAATAGCAATCAGGCAGGAGAGGGGAATTAAGGGCATTCAAGTGGGGGCAGATGAAATCAAACTCTTGCTCTTTGCCAATGATATGATATTAAACCTAGAAAACCCCATGGACTCTTCCAAGAGACTCCTAGACTTGATAACCGAATTTGGTACAGTTTCAGTTTATAAAATCAATATACACAAATCAGAAGCATTCATATATGCCAAGAACCATCAAGCAGAAACTCAAATAAAAAACGCAATACCCTTTACTATAGCCCCAAAGAAAATTAAATATCTAGGAGTATACCTAATGAAAGATACAAAAGATTTATACAAGGAGAACTATGAAACACTAAAAAAAGAAATTGCAGAAGATTTAAACAGATGGAAAAATCTACCTTGTTCATGGATTGGTAGAATCAAGATAGTAAAAATGTCAATATTACCTACTTGATTCTGTAGATCACCTAAAATGATCTACAGAATCAATGCAATCCCCATCAAAATACCATCAGCATTCTTTACAGATCTAGAAAAAATAATTCTTCACTTCGTATGGAACCAGAAAAAACCTCGTATAGCCAAAGAAATCTTAAATAAAAAAGAACAAACTGGGAGGCATCAGTATTCCTGACTTCAAGCTGAACTATAAATTAATAATAGTTAAATCAGCCTGGGACTGGCACAAGAACAGAAGCATGGATATCTGGAATAGATCTGAGATACCAGAGATGAAACCACCAGTATACAGTAATCTAATCTTTGATAAAGCTGACAAAAATATACATTGGGGAAAAGAATCTCTCTTCAATAAATGGTGCTGGGAAAACTGGCTAGCTACAAGCAGAAGAGCAAATCAGGATCCCTACCTCTCACCTCTCACAAAAATTCAATCGAGATGGATAACAGACTTAAACTTAAGGCATGAAACCTTAAGAATCCTAGAAGAAGATGTTGGGAAAACCCTATCAGACATTGGCCTAGGCAAAGAATTTTTGAGGAAGACCTCCAAGGCAATCACTGCAGCATCAAAAATAAATAAATGGGATCTGATCAAATTAAAAAGTTTCTGCACAGCCAAGGAAACCATCAGTAGAGCAAATAGACAACCCACAGAGTGGGAGAAAATGTTTGCTCTCTACACCTCTGATAAAGGTCTAATAACAAGAATCTATCTAGAACTTAAAAGAATTAACAAGAAAAAAGCAAACAATCCCATCAAATTGGTACTGAATGATTAAAACTATGGTTTTCAAATGGTGGCAATGCTCACCAGGGATTCGGGTGGGGGGACCCAATCTTAGGGAGGTGGCGAGTATTTTGGAGGGGAAGGGAATAACTCTAACCCTTCTTAGGGAGAGGCAAAGATACAATGTAACCAAAATGTCAAAAAAAATCAAAACAAAACTTTTTATTGGGTGGTGGGCAGGCGGTAGGGGGGAGGAGGAAAGGAGTATATGCTTCCATAATGTGTTTGATGTCCACCACCGATTGGACACATCGGGGGGAGGGGGCAGGGGCAATATTTATAGCCCTAACAATATTTGTACCTCCATAGTATGATGAAATAAAAATAAATAAATAAATAAATAAATACTGAATTCAAAGATGGGTAAAAGATTTGAATAAATATTTCTCTAAAGAAGATACACAAATAATTAAGAAGCACATGAGGAGATTCTAAACATAACTAATCATTTGGGAAATGCAAATCAGAACAACAGGGAAATACCACCACACACCCAATAGGATGGCTACTATTTTAAAAAAAACAAAACAGAAAATAACAAGTGTTGGAGAGGATGTGTAGAAACTGGAACACTTGTGCACTGTTGGCAGGAATGTAAAATGGTGCAGTCAATATAAAAAACAGCATGGTGGTTCCTAAAAACATTAAAAATATAATTACCATAAGAGTCAGCAATTCTACTTCTGGGTATATACACAACAAATTTGATAGCTGGGTCTTAAGAGATATTTTTACAGCCACATTCATAGAAGCATTATTCACAATAGTCAAAATGTATTAATAGAAGCAACTGAAGCATATATCAATTGATGAATGGATTAATAACATGTGGTATCTACATACAATGAAATATTATTCAACCTTAAAAAGAAAGAAAATTCTGACACATGCTACATCATACATTAACATTGTAGTTATTATGCTTAGAAAAATAAACCAATCACAAAAAAAAATACTATATGATTCCACTTATATGAGGTACTAGAGCAGTCAAACTCACAGAGACAGAAAATAGAACAGTGGTTTCCAGAGGCTGGGGGAGAAATGGGGAATCATTTTGATATGTTATAGAGTTTTAATTTTGCACAATGAAAAGAGTTCTGGAGATTGATTGCACAACAATTTGTATTTAACACTATTCAACTGTACACTTAAAAATGTTTAATAAATTTATGTTATGTGTATTTTACTATAATTTTTAAAAAATCACAGAAAAAACATATCATAAAAATAAAATTGTATAGTCCTATAACTCTTCTTCGTAATGAAGAGTCACTAAAATGAGTCAATGTCTTTGTGTCTCATGCCTTATTAGTGAGAGTAAAAAATTCTCATTTAACTTACCTTCATTTGTTTGTCTATTTTTCTCTCTCTCACACACAGCGACATACACATAAAGAAGGAAAACACCTTCTCTTTCTATTGCAGTGAAAACTTTAAGAAAAAGGACAGCATGAAATGTAACTATGTGGCATAGGGAAAAATGTGGCATCCAGAGAAGTAAAAAGAGAGAAATTGTTCCCAGAAGCTCTGTTGAATAGAAGTCATCTCCAGATGTCTTCTGAGTCAGCACTCACTAGGGGCTAATTTATCCCATTGAAATAGTATGATAATGTAGACAGGTCATAGAGATATAGGTAATTGAGCAGTGGAATTAGTTTCAGATAAAATAAGGTGAATTTATTTTTATTTTTTATTTAGTTAACAAACACTAGTGCTTACTCTGTACCAAGTGATGAGTTGAAGCAACTCGAATCCTCGTATACTGCTGGAAGGAGTCTATGTTCATGAAATCATTTTTGTAAAGTAGTAGCCTCTACTACATCTGAACCTATGCCACGTGACATTTCTAGGTATAGAATGAACACAAATGAGTACATACATGTGCTAAAATTCATGTGCAAGAATTAGCATAGCATGGAATTTCTTCATGATTGACCAAAACTGGAAACAGGCCTAATGCCTTCACCACAGGAAGGAGAAACAACTTGTGACCTCTTCATAAAACATTAAAACCTTGAGCATTGACCTACTACTCTTTGTGGCGCTATGCAGATCTCCCTTGCAGGTACAAGTTCAGGCAGCAGAGTTGGCCCTGGGCCCGGGGTCTCCACTGCTGAGCTCTAAACTCCATCACTGAATTTGCACCAAGGCTATGATTTCCATGAGCTGCTTTTCACCAGTGATTGAATGTGGCAGGAAAACTAGGCAGGCATCTTCCTGGGAGACACAGGACATCTCTTTATGGCCAACTTTGACTCAGGGACTCGCTGACACCTTGCTGAATCTTCTTTAGGCTGCATGTGGCCAGCAGACTAGGACTCTTTTGTCCGACCTTCCATACCTTTATCCTTCATTTGGGGCCAGACTTACAATGTGGTGTTAGAACACTGACTTTTGTCAATTGCTGCCCATTCTCTCTCACTGTTTTTTTTGCTAATAAAATTCCTTTTTATTTATTCCTATATTGGCATATTTTTCTTGAAAGACTCAGAAAAGTAATACATCTTCATACACTGCACTGACAAGAATGGATCTTATAGAGTGACAAAATTAGACACCAAGGAGGATATACAGTGAGATTCCATTTTATATAGTGAAAGCTTCAGCAAAACCAATCCATTGTAAGAGACAGCAGGAGAGTTCATTTTTGAAGGTTTGTTGTCCAGGAAGCACTAAAAGAATGGCCTCTGGCAGCTGGTAATGCTCTATATTATGGCATGGGCAGCAGTTACATTGCTGTAACTTTTGTATAATTTCAATAACAATGTTAAGTTATCCAATTCTTAAAAGAATTGGATAAATTGACTTTATAAATTAGGAAATAGAAGAAAATGTAGAATAGATAATTGAATTGAAAAACTGGTGTTTTGGGATAAACATACTGAAATAGAAAAAATACCAGATTTTCTTTAATATCACGTTTTGGCATACTTGCTCTCTACATTATTCTAACTAACTGAAAGCTGTCATCCTCAATTTCTACAGCCTTTTTGAGCCTGAAAAAATAAATAGTAGGTGCACTTGTGCTAGAGTTAAAAGTGGAAATGTGACCTTCATCCCTCTACAATTAATACCTTTTGGCTAACTTCCTGTTTTGACATGCAAAGTCAGAAATGGGTATAGTTATTCAGCAAAAATTTTCCAGTGTCCATTCTCCAGGTTCTGGGCCTGAAGGGAAGTTGTGGTTCTGTCATTGAGGGAAGTGGCTTTTCTGTCATCTTCCTGAAAACTGAATTCATCCACAGACACAAGTTCTTAAAATCAATGATTAATGATGGTCTTAAAGGGAATGGTTTCCTGTGTGTCAATTCTTTATTGTTCTGTGAGAGCCCTTTTAAAGCCTTATTCTCCAGTACTTTAATAGCTGTGGAAACAGTTAATTCTAATTTTCCTTCCTTAAAATCCTGTGCTCAACAGGAGTTATTCTTCTGCACTGAACCCTGACTGGAAAAGTGTGTGTTTCCATACATGGATGCAGACCATTCAAGGGGATTTATATTTTCTACTTATTTCTACACCAGGAATGATCCCATTACTAATAACAGGTAAAATACTAATAACCTATGATATATAATAATAATAGCAGAATAGTACCTAATTCCTGTGACTACCTGGAATGACTTTCCCTCATGATGGGTAGGACTTAGGAGACTGAGTGATTCCCTTGGTAGCCATCACGTTGGGACTTTGAAATACAAAATTTATCTAGCTGAAAAGCTTAAAGAAATGCTCAGGGGTTTACAATTCTTGGCACAAGTCAATGGTTCAAGTCTTAAAAGATTCTTTTTTATAATGATGGACCATCATAAGAAGGTCGAATTAATAACATTATCTGATTTTCTATGGACAGTTAAAACATTGACCTGAAAAACATGACACTCATGATAGGAATAGTAATATTTGATAGGATTGTTTAAAATCCTTGTCTGAGTGTATAACTTTTCAAACACACACACGCAACAACAACCTTTCCTTCTAACTGTTATGAGAATGATTGTGCCTGACTGGAGAGACACAATGAACCTATCTGAGACAGTTGACGTGTAAAGCATTATTGATTTCCTATTACCCCATCCCCATCACTTTTAATTATCTCTAGACTCATAATTTGGGCTGATCCAACAGCAGGACCATTACAGATTCATACCCAGGGGGAACAGGTAACTTAGTAAAAAAATAATCATATGATTTTGCTAATTTATTTGTGTTTCCTTTACTTTGTTTAAAATACTCCAATAAATTTTGTTTCCTTTAGAAGAATCCATGATACTTCTCATTTCTGTTTTTACTTGTGACAACATTCCCTTTCATTAAAATGTAATTTAAAGCACTTTGAGTTAAAAATTTAAACTATAGTTTTAATTCATTTTATGAAATTTTGATTGTTTTCGGCAAAAATTGAGGTGACTTATCATTGTCAATAAATTGTCTTAAAATCAGAGGATAAATTCCTTTGCATAATTATATTTATTTATTTATTTCAAAATATTAAGGGAGTACAAAAGTCTTAAGGTACAAGGATCGCTTTTTGAATGCTTAAGTCATGGCTATAGATGTGCTCATCATGCAAATAGTGTTCATTGTACCAAGTAGGTAGGTTTTTGCCCATCCTCCCTTCTACCCTCCCCCTGCTTGATTTCTTCTGAGTTTTACTTCCCTCTGTGCACATGTGTGCTTATGAGTTAGTTACAATTTAATAGTGAGTATGTGTGGTGTTTATTTTTCCATTCTTGAGATACTTCACTTAGGAGAATGGTCTCCAGTTCCATCCCAATTTTTGCAAATAGTGTTAATTCATCTTTTTATGGCTGAGTGGTATAGATGGTGTATACATATACCACATTTTGTTAATCCACTCATGAATTAATGGGCACTTGAGTTGATTCCACTTCTTTGCAATTATGAATTGTGCTGCAATAAACATTTGGTGCATGTGTCATTTTGATAAAAAAGTCTTTCATTCCTTTGGGTAGAAACCCAATAGTGGGATTGCTAGATTGAATGGTAGGTCCACTTTTAGTTCTTTGAGGAATCTTCATACTGTTTAACATATTGGTTGTACTAGTTTGCAGTCACCAACAGTATATAGAATTTCCTTCTCTCTGCATCCCTGCCAGCATCTATTGTTTTTTGACCTTTTAATAAAGGCCAGTCTACTAAAAAGTTAAAAAGCAATAGATGTTTTAATAAAAACTGAAGTGCCCATCAATACATGAGTGGATTAATAAAATGTGGTGTATGTATACCATGGAGTACTATTCAGGTATAAGAAACAATGGTGATATAGCATCTCTTGTATTTTGCTGGATAGAGCTAGAACCCATTCTACTAAGTGAAGTATCCCAAGAACGGAAAAATAAGCACCACATGTACTCACCAGCAAATTGATATTAACTGATCAACACCTAAGTGGACATATAGGAATAACATTTATAGGTGTCAGGCAGGTGGGATGGGGAGGAGGGGATGGGTGTATACTTACATAATGAGTGCAATGCGCACCGTCTGGGGGATGGTCACGCATGAAGCTCTGACTCGAGGGGGGAGGGGAGCAAAAGCAATATACATAACCTTAACATTTGTATCCCCATAATATGCTGAAATGAAAAAATAAAAATAAAAAAAAAACATTCTAACTGGGATAAGGTGATATCTCATAGTAGTTTTAATTTGCATTTCCCTGATGGTTAGTGATGTTGAACCATTTTTCTTGTGTTTATTGGCCATTTGTCTTTCTTCTTTGGATTAGCTTATGTTCACTCCTTTTGCCCACGTTTTAATGGTTGTTTTTTTCTTGCTGATTTGATTGAGTTCTTTGTAAATTCTGGATATTAGCCCTTTATTGGATGTGTAGTATGAGAATATTTTCTCCCATTCTGTAAGTTGTCTATTTGCCCTGTTGATTGTTTCCTTAGCTGTGCAGAAGATTTTTAGGTTAATCAAATCTCATGAATACAGTTTTTGTTGTTGCCATGATTGCCATTGGGGTCTTAGTCATAAATTCTTTGCCCAGGCTGATATATAGAGGAATTTTACCTACATTTTCCTCTAGAATTCTTATGGTTTCATTCCTTAGATCCATGTCTTTTATTCATCTTGAATACATTTTTGTGAATGCTGGGAGGTAGAGGTCATGTTTCATTCTTCTGCATGTGACTATCCAATTTTCTCAGCACCATTTTTTGAATAGGGCTTCTTTTCCCTGGTATATATTTGTGTCTGATTTGTCAAAGATCAGTTGGTTGTAGATGGGTGGTTCTATATCTGGGTTCTCTGTTCTGTTACTTTGGTTTATGTCTCCACTTTTGTACAATACCATACTGTTTTGGTTACCACAGCCTTGTAATATAGTTTGAAGTATGGTAATATGATGCCTCCAGATTTGTTCTTTTTGCTTTGCTTAAGATTGCTTTGGCTATTCAGGGCTCTTTTTTGGTTCCAAAAAGACTCTAGAAATACTTTTTCCAGATCTGTGAAGTATGACATTGATAATTTGTTTTTTTTTTTTTTTGAGACAGAGTCTCACTTTATTGCCCAGGCTAGAGTGAGTGCCGTGGCATCAGCCTAGCTCACAGCAACCTCAAACTCCTGGGCTCAAGCAATCCTGCTGCCTCAGCCTCCCAAGTAGCTGGGACTACAGGCATGTGCCACCATGCCCAGCTAATTTTTTTCTATATATATTAGTTGGCCAATTAATTTCTTTCTATTTATAGTAGAGATGGGGTCTCGCTCTTGCTCAGGCTGGTCTCGAACTCCTGAGCTCAAACGATCCGCCCACCTTGGCCTCCCAGAGAGCTAGGATTACAGGCGTGAGCCACCGCACCCGGCCTGACATTGAT
>VSMD01027474.1:0-65346 GCA_008750895.1 Mirza zaza | reverse complement strand
AAAGTTAGACTCTGTCTCAAAAAAAAAAAAAAAAAAAAATTCTTTTGGTGGTTGGCCGGGCGCAGTGGCTCACGCCTGTAATCCTAGCACTCTGGGAGGCCAAGGCGGGTGAATTGCTTGAGGTCAGTAGTTCAAAACCAGCCTGAGCAAGAGTGAGACCCCGTCTCTACTATAAATAGAAAGAAATTAATTGGACAACTAATATATATAGAAAAAATTAGCCGGGCGTGGTGGCGCATGCCTGTAGTCCCAGCTACTCGGGAGGCTGAGGCAGCAGGATTGCTTGAGCCCAGGAGTTTGAGGTTGCTGTGCGCCAGGCTGACACCATGGCACTCACTCTAGCCTGGGCAACAAAACAAGACTCTGTCTCAAAAAAAAAAAAAATTCTTTTGGTGTACACCTGGAAGCAGAGTGTGGAATGCTGGACAGTGGCGACTCGCAGGGGTGGGACGGGCTGTACGGCAGGAGGTTGCTTGGACGGTACAGTAGGCGGCTCCGTGATGCACCCACTGAAGGCCCGCCTTCACCACGGTGCAGTCTCCAGTGTAGCAGAGCTGCACTTGTACCTCCCTGTGAATGTATAGAAATGAAAAATAAATGGGGAAGGAAATCATTCTTTTCTCAACACATGTCAGGAACCCTACAAACAGTAGCCAACTCAAGTAAGGTGTTCATGTCTCATCTAAAGGGGTCCTGGGGCAGCCACTCCTGTCTCCTCCTGGTCCACTATACTTAGAAAATGACTTGGACCGTCATGCCCACAAGATGGTTTCCCCAACTCCAGGCTTAAGGTCTACATTGTAAAGAGAAAGGTAGATTTCAACTGAGACAAAAAAAGGCGTGTGCCTGGTCTGTCCTCTGGACAGCCTTTGCTGGGACCCCCCCGTCCACCCCCCGTAGCCCAGTGTGTGCAGTGCCACTCCGGCTGCAAGGAAACCTGGGGAGCAGGTAGGGCAACCCACTTTCCTGTTTGCCCAGGACTGAGGAGTTCTCATTTCTGATTTTTCATTTATTCATTAGACAAATATATTTTTGGCATAAATTTATGGGGTATAATTTTGTGGCATTGATATATTGCATAATGGTGAAGTCAAGGCTCTTAGTGTATCCATCACTGGAGTAATGTACACCATACTAATTTCTCATCACCCACCCCAACTCTTCCAGGTCTCCATTGTCTGTCAGTCCACACTGTGCTTCCATGACTTAGCGTGAAACATGACTTAGCTCCCACTTATAAATGAGAACATGCCATATTTATTTGTCTTACTGTGTCTCTGTTGTTTCACTTAAGATAATGGCCTCCAGTTCCATCCATGTTGCTGCAAAAGACAGGATTTTACTCTTTTATAGCTGAATAGTACTCCATTGTGTATATTCACCACATTTTCTCCACCCATTCACCCGCTGATGGACACTTAGGCTGATTCCGTATCTTTGCTTTTGTGAGTAGTGCTGCGGTAAACTTGGGAGTGCAGACGTCTTTCTCCTACAATGAACAGATATGTATTGAATACACTCTTTGTGCCTGGCACTGTTCTGAAGGTCAGGAATGTGGAAATGGCAGGTGGGGGAAAAGACTTGCCCTCTTAGTAGGATTCGCTTGAGCCCAGGAGTTTGAGGTTGCTGTGAGCTAGGCTGATGCCACGGCACTCTAGCCTGGGCAACAGAGTGAGACTTGAAAACAAGTTTGGTAGGCTTATGACATTTTTTATTCTATGAGTTACAACAATTTAATTAGTCTTTTTTTTTTCTTTTCCATATGGCTTATTCATTTTCTTTCTAGTGTAAAAAGTATATTTAACATTCCATCTTAAGACAGAGTGTGATAGTAGTGAGGTCTTTGTGTGAGAAAGGTAAGAGGGAAGTTAATTTATAGTGAAGATCAGCAGTGAAGAGGGGGGTCTTGGCAGCATAGGCCAGGAGGGCGGCCAGTCTGCTGTCGTCAGAGAAGCCCAGGTTACAGCTGGCTGTCATGGGCCTCAGGCCCCATGACCACATTACTTCAAGGCTCAAAATAATTAAAAGTCCCAACAGCTTAGATTTTACATTACTTATTTGCACAACATTAATATTAACAATTCTTACTGTCCTTTTTCCTTAGACTTTCAAGAGTAGCAGAAGAGACAATAAAGGATTACTTTGAAGCCCGTCTTGTTCTACTAGAACCAGTCTTTCCAATAGCATGTCATCGACTCTGTGAGGGACCAGATTTTTCAACAGACTTCAGTTACAAGCCCCCACAGAACATTCCAGAAGGTAAGCTTATGCTTACTTTCAAACTTCTCTCGGTTTGAAGTGTGACACTATAAATACTGATTTTTAGACAGAATCCTTTCTTTGAACACCTTAAAGAAAAATCCCGTTATGTGCACTAATTCTGTAAAACAGTTAATAGCAGAGCTACTGTGACACAGCCAGCTAACGCCCCCGTCCCACAGGGGCTTTGCATGGTCTGCAGAGCACCATGCTAACACTGGTTTAAAAAGTGTGAAAGTTGGGTCTAAATAATTACATAACTTTTTATTACATTTTATTCTAGCTTAGTTTCATGATTCTAAGCTTAGAATCTTTAACTCTGAATTTCGGTTATTATTACAAATAGTCTTTGCCCTTTAAAAAAAAAAATTCTTACTCCATAGCAGAGTGGGAAAGATGGGACGATGACCATGGCCCGACGCTGGGACGTGTGACGCTGCCTCTGCCTGGAGGGAGGAAGCTGGGCTTTTTTGTTGTTAGAAATGCCCACTCCCCATTTTAGAAATGGCATTAACTAACTTTGAAAATAGAGCCCTGCTGAATAAAGAGCACTGTTTGTGACATCTTGGTGTTGAGTGAACTTGACATCAAAGAGTCAGTGTTTGTAGTCCTGTTCTCGCAAACCACGTGCACTGCTGGGTGTGAGCGCCAGAGAGCCCGAGCCGGGCTGGGCCACCTAAGGAGTCCATGAGTGTTGGCACAACCGGACCAGCTTAGGGTTAGAGCTTTTCCTGTCCGCGCACAATGTCTGCATCCACCAAGTTTCATCGCTCATGTGAAGTCTCCAGTCTGAGACCCTGGTAGGCTTTCCTTGGCCTTTGCCGCTCAGGGCAGTCTCTGCATGCAGCCAGCAGCAGGTTCTCGGGCCCCAGCCCGGCAGCCCACCCTTCTGAACGTCAGTCTTCTCCTGGGCGAGATCTCAGGTGATTTGTAAACACATTAAAATTTAAATACACTACTTTGGCCTCTTGAGGGACTTTGGCTGTTAAGAAATGTAATCATGTTTGTTAACGCATAGTTTGGCCAAAGAAAAAACTTCTATGCAAACTTCTAAGAAGTTTGCATTGAAACAGCTGTTAGCAAACTGCTTGTGTCATTTTAGACCTATGAAACTCAAGCATTGGTCAGACTGATGAACACCCCTCCCTTAGACGGAACTCACCGTGGCTGGCAGAAATAGAAACGTGATCTGCTGGGAGGACGGCCCTCCTGGGCGCCCAACCTTGCATCTGATGTGCTATTTCACAGTGGACCTGGCTGGGGAAGGAGACAAGAGACAAGACTGTCCCTACATTCAGGCCTTGTCTCTCCCTGGACCGGGGGTGGGTGTGTGCATTATAAAGCTAGAGGGCAAACGGTGTCCTACCTCAGACAGCTTGAAAAGAGGCCAAACAGGCAGGGCCCCAGGTGCCCTTTTTTCCTGGTTCTTTGGGGTCTTGGAAAGTTTTCTCTTGTTGATGACTGGCTTAGAGCAATACTGTATCACGTGAAAAATGGTTGGTGGGTTTCACAGGTCATACAGTTCATACACCTATTTTCTGTTTTATTACTAAAAGTATGGCCATTGTTGAAAAAAATGTTACAGAAGGAAAACAATATGTGGGAAAAAATGGAAAGCCAATCAGACCCACACCCAGATATAACCACTACAGAGCTGTCCGTGGCTTTGCTTCCAAGGACAGGGACACACACTTAGCAGCAACTTTTAGTATAGAAAATCATATTTAAGTCTTTTCCAGGAGCTATCAGTACAGATTACTTTGAACAAAAAGTAAAAAGTGGCCAGGCGGCACCTCACACCTGTAGTCCCAGCTCCTTAAGAGGCCAAGGCGCAGGAGGATGGCTCGAGCCCAGGAGTTTGAGGCTGCAGTGAGCTGTGATCGCACCTCTGCACTCCAGCCTGGGCAGCAGAGCAAGACCCTGTGTCTCAATGAAAAAAAAGTAAAAAGTGTTCTGTGGTTTGAAAAGTGCTAGGTGACACACAGATGCTTTGAGATTGGTGGTTTTCTCAGGGCCTTCAGTCTGAGAGGGCGGGTGAGTGGCCCCGTCAGCCTAGGCCTGGCTGAGGGTGCTCCCATCTTGCACGGGTGCTCGTCCCTCAGGGATCTGAAGACTGTAAGTGTAATAAATTTACTCACATCTCCCGTTTTCAGGCTCTGGCATCCTGTTGTTCATTTTCCATGCAAACTTTTTGGGTAAAGAAGTTATTGCTCGCCTCTGTGGACCATGTAGCGTACAAGCCGTGGTTTTAAATGATAAATTTCAACTTCCTGTTTTTCTGGTAAGATATTAAAAAGTACATTCTTCTAATCAAAAGCACAAATGACTTAATTTTAAATGCCTATGTTATAATAAAATGCAATCATTTAGTAAATGATTCAGTAAATCAGTTGTTGGGAATGAGGTAATACCCATAATCGTAAAATTATCCTAATTTTGTCAGTAGTGATTTTTCTAAATGTTTAATTCATGTCTTTGCCTTAAATTATGCTTAACACAATGTCTTGGAACCAGCATTATTCTGAATATAAGTTCTTACAGTACAAGAAACATACTGCCTGATTTTAAATATTATGCCCTTTTCCACCATTGTAATTACAAACATTCTTTCGTACTTCAGATACCAAATACAACCACGTAACATTGGTTGTATCTATGCTTAGTTTTAGTGCATAATTAATATTAGTGGCTGTGTAAATTCTTTTTTAACGTCATAAAAAATGCTCTTGAAGATTCTTTTGCCACCTTTAGAATTCTTTTCTTGGCCTGAATTAATAAGCACAATTGACTGGGTATGGACATTTTTAACATTTGTACTGTATGTGGCAGGATGTATTCAAATCCCCAAAATTTTCCTGGCTGTTGTCTTTGCTCATTTGTATCTTTTTAATAAATACAGAAAAAAGTTAAATCAACAACGTCAACTTATAAAATCAAAAATAAAATTTATACATGATTCTTATACCATTGGAGTTTTAAAGGTTTCTGTCTCTATTGAGAAAGGCTACACAGTCCAGCTGTTCCTTTCTACACATGTGAGTCTGTCTGCAGAAACAGTGACTCTCTCTCTCTCTCTTTCCACTCCAGGACAGTCATTTTGTTTACTCGTTCAGCCCTGTCGCAGGCCCCAACAGACTCTTTATAAGGTTGTCGGAAGCACCCTCTGCTAAGGTGAAAATCTTTTCATCATATTTAGTGTTGCTTCTCAAACTGTCACTATAGATTACTTAGAATCGTTACAGGAAAATTGAAAGAATGCGGTGGCGTGCCTGTCCTAGAGACACGCACTCCCTGGGGCAGCAGTGCTGGGCGTGCTGCTGTGTCTGATGTAGCCAGGACGTGTCACACACAGATGGCGTGACAGCAAAGGGACTGAGGGTGGGGCTGAGGAGATTGCCTCTCTGGAGGATGGAGCAGTGAGCCATGTTCTACGCTTTGGTAATGAAGTGCCACATGTATGTCTTGACTTTTAGGCTGGTCACCAATCTCTCTATGAAGGAAGCTGGAGTAATATATTCAGTCCATCTAATATAGTTATTTAACATAACCTAAAATCAAACTGTAAGCACTTGGATTTCTTTTTTTTTTTTTTTTATTAAAATGGCACACGTGTAGTCACAGCTACTCTGTGCTTTAGTGTGCTATGCTGATCTGGTGGCCACACTAAGTTTGGTATCAAAATGGTGACCTCTGGGTAGTGGGGGCCTAAGGGGTGAACTGGCCCAGATCAGAAACAGATCAGGTCAGTACTCCTGTGCTGGTCAGTAATGGTGCCTGTGAATAGCCACCAAACTCCAGCCTGGGCAACATAGTGAGACCGTGTCTCTATCTAAAAAAAAACCAAAAATAAAAGAGCAATAATCTAACAATGTAAATTGGTTAACCAAGTTGGAAATATTGCCAAATTAGAGAAATAATTCTTGGCCATGTGTGGGGGTTTTTTTGCTTGTAAGGAAGGAGTATTCTAGTTCTGTACTGATTATACTCATTTTTTACTTTCAATAGGTGAAGTTGCTAATAGGAGCATACAGAGTGCAGCTACAATGACCAAAAGGATTGGGATGCAGTCATTTCCAGACCAATTCCTAAATATTCTCTTTGAAGCAGTTTGGAATTCTTCTGGCACATGTCAGACTTTCACTTGTAAAGTTTTGTCTGCAAACCTGTGGCGTGACCCTGTCGTCTGTTGTAGTCTGTAAGATAGGATGCAGATGTGTTTGTGCCAGTGTTTGGGAATCTCAGCGTTGTGTCCAGACTGCATATTTCAATTTTTCCACAATGTGGATGGTACATATGAGGATTATTTAAGGAAATTAAAGACTTTTTTTTTTTTAACTTGAAATTTTCTACTGGCCCGGTGAATTCCTGTTAAAAAAAAAAAAAAAAAAAGGTTGGGGGTTGGATATTCAACTATGAAGCATTTGCTTTACAGCAAGGGAGCAGTGTGATATTCAGTTTACCCAACGCCAAATAAGTGTGGCTTTGCTGCCCTGGAAGAGTGATTGATCTGATGTGGTGATGGGGAGAGGCCTGATCCTTTCCTAATATACAGCTGCCATATGTTCCCCAAGCAGAAAGGGTGGCAGTGGCAGTAACTCAGTAACAGCACAGTGATCACTTATGCTTTCAAGTGCTAACAGGATATTAAAATGAAAATCTAAGATGTAACAAGGTCAAACCAGGACGTTATGAGGCCTAAAAGAGAATATTAAATATGAACTTTTATCCTTGTCTTGGAATCTCAAGTAATTTTGAAAAGCCACCTTCTGTGTTTTAAACACTAACTAGGAAGACTAGCCTCAGGTCCCAGCCAGGCCTGCCTGTTCCAGGGGCTGAGTCAGATGTCAGGCTATGCCTCGGGGAAAGATGTCTCACTTCTGTAGATTGCCTCACAGCTCTAACTCTTACATCCTCTTAAATATTTGGCAAGCCCTCTCAGTCTAGATTATGAAAAAGTTGAAAATTGCTTAGTTCTTCATTAGTTTATAACTGTACGAAATATTTTAATGGGAGTTTTTCAGAATAATCACATTTACGATGTTAGACCCATATACATTGTCTAGCCATTTCAGAGAACCATTTTACTTTGCATCCTAAAAATACCTTTTCTCATAGTTTCCTCAATAAAATACCATGATGTTGGTCTATTTCCTTTTTATCTCAAATCTCAGGATGTCATTTGTTATCTCAAAATTATGCCTAAGATGAACAGCCTCACAAAGTGATCTGCCTTCATTAAGAAGGCAGGGCTAGCCGGGCACAGTGGCTCATGCTTGTAATGCTAGCACTCTGGGAGGCTGAGGTGGGCAGATCATTTGAACTCAGGAGTTCGAGACCAGTCTGAGCAAGAGTGAGACCCCATCTCTACTAAAAATAAAAAGAAATTAACTAGCCAACTAAAAATATATATTAAACAAAATTAGCCAGGCATGGTGGTGCATGCCTGTAGTCCCAGCTACTCGGGAGGCTGAGGCAGGAGGATCGCTTGAGCCCAGGAGTTTGAGGTTGCTGTGAGCTAGGCTGATGCCACAGAGCTCTTGCATGGACAAGAGAGTGAAATGAGACTCTTGTCTCAAAAAAAAAAAAAAAAAGATGGCAGAGCTAGCATGTAACTAACCCAAACAGAAAATCTGCACACAGTTCTGTTAGTAGTTTAGGCTGAGGAAATGCAGGACACATAGGACAGTTGTCAAAAAACTGATTCATAAAAAATAAAGAATTTTGAAATTTTAATACTTCATGCAGTCAGCGTTTCACAGCATAAAGTTTTAATCTTAGTCCCAAATCTCTGCCCAAGTGAAGACCACTTACTTACGGACACCGTTTTCCTTCGTCTTATGCTGACTTGCAGGTCATTCTCCTTACAGACCAAACCTGGGGTTTTCAAATGTGACATCTCCCTCCAAGTATCTTGAGTTAATTTATAAAACAACCTGAATAAAAATGGAAATCCTTAACCATAAAAAATGTGCCCTTGAAGCTATGTTTTAAAATGTAAAGTGTCATATTTACTCCATAAATGGACTAATAAAGTCATTAGGTGAAATAAAATTTGTTTCCTATCTTTATTAAAAGTATTTTTCTCAGAAAATGATTTGACCTAAAAGAAATTCTTCAATATTAAACAGAAAATAATTTCCATAGCTTTTCTAAAGAAAGAGGTTTCAGTCATGAAATAATTTGCTAGACTGAGCAACAGACCCCCAAATTATTCAGAGATTCAATATTAAAATTTTTAAAAGAGGAAACCATTTGGAAATGGTACTGTCTTAACTCTTTATAATAAAAGCAGATTCAATGCCATTTCTACTAGAATTAAATGTATATTTGACACTTTAATAATTTAACTTTCTTTTCACTTAGGAAATAAACTGATGAATAGCAGTTATTTCCATTAACAGTATTCACAATTTTTAATTAATTTCAAAATCCTCAAGATCAGTGACAAATCTGCTTGACAAGCTTATGAAATCTCCTCCTCCTCTGAAGGCCATATAATGCCGCAGCTTTTATCTATGCCACAGGTAGCCTACATACAGATTTTTTTCCCTATCCATATATTTTGAGATTGTTTCTTAAATTTTAAGGGATCTACATATACAGCAATTTGAAAATTTAATCCCAACAAAATGTCTCATAGAATATAATTACTTTATAAACATAGTTCAAAGGGTAATTCTAATCTTTCCATTAGTAATTCCTTAGGTAAGTAGTTCTCTAGTAGAAACCAAAAAACACCTGCAGGACTTTAAAAAAATAAAGAAAACATACTGCCAGGTTCCCTATGGCGGACTTTCTGTTCCGTAGGCTCTGGGTGTGGCGAGGGGATGAGCATCCTAAGGTGCAGATGATGCTGCTGGCCTATGGAACAGGCTTAGAACCAACGCCTAAGATGGATTTTCTACACCTGGGTAACAGTATGCAAAAGAACTGCACACACCCTTGAAGACACTTTAACATTATCAAAGGTACAAAATACTTCAGTGCTTCTCCAAGTGCACAGATACCTGCTGGAGTCTTGTTAAAATGGACGTTCTGGTCCACAGGCCTGTGTTCTGCGTGGGAGATCCTGCATTTCCAAGCAGCTCTCAGGCAATGGCTTCAATCCTGGTCCCCAGCATCACACTTGCAACAGCAAGAATAAGACAGAATAATGTTTATCATCAAGTAGGATAGCTAGGAAAGAAACCTCTACAGGTTAAAGTAATAACTTTCTGGATCTATCAGGATGACAATATACCCATTGGAAATTTATCATAAAGATTTCATAATGTATCCCAGCTACTCGGGAGGCTAAGGCAGCAGGATCACTTGAGCCCAGGAGTTTGAGGTTGCTGTGAGCTAGGCTGATGCCACGGCACTCACTCTAGCCTGGACAACAGACTGAGACTCTGTCTCAAAAAAAAGAGAAAAGAATGAACAGATGATGCTGACTGACCTGAAAGGAAGGATAATTCCAGCACTCTACGCTGGGCAACAGAGTGAGATGAGACTCTGTCTCAAAAAAAAAAGATTACATAATGTAATGTTTCCATAAAATTTTATAATGTCTGACATAACAAAAGAAAAACTGTAACCCCTCTCCAGAGAGTAGAAAGCAGAGAAGAGGAATGAAGCTAGTATCCCTAACATGGACCTGGGTTTTATGCCATTTTTAAGATTAAACACTTTCCAAAGGAACATAAGACTAAAATTTTAGGTTTGGGGTCAATAAAAACCAATAGGGAATTTGTTCCCTTTTATTTTCTTCCCCTAACCCCGAAACCTCTATGTCATTCCTCATCTTAGTCCAACTTTCCCTAAAGACAATATACAGCACTACCCATGAGGAACAGGAGGGCAATTTGGAGCTAAAAGTCTCCACCAGCTTGCTCAAAGACTGGCAGGGTTTCTGTATGAAGACTAGGTGGGGATGTAGAGGTTTCAGCTTCAGCTTTAAACTATTCACAAGTATTCTAGGAAGAATGACTGTGTGAAGGTCTGTCAGAAAATAATGAACAGGCTGGGCCCGGTGACTCATGCCTGTAATCCTAGCACTCTGGGAGGCCAAGGCAGGGAGATCACTCCTGACTCAAGGTCAGGAGTTTGAGACCAGCATGAGCAAGAGCGAGACCCCGTCTCTACTAAAAATAGAAATCAATTGACCAACTAAAAATATATAGAAAAAATTAGCCGGGCATGGTGGTGCATGCCTGTAGTCCCAGCTACTCGGGAGGCTGAGGCAGGCGGATTGGTTGAGCCCAGGAGATTGAGGTTGGTGTGAGCTAGGCTGACACCACGGCACTCACTCTAACCTGGACAACAGACTGAGACTGTGTCTCAAAAAAAAGTGAAAAGAATGAACAGATGATGCTGACTGACCTGAAAGGAAGGATAATTCCAGCTCTCCTGGTCTTCAAGCTCTTCTGAATTATACTGGAAGCTTAACTTTAGGTAGTTTCATCCATGTTCTCTTTTATCACTCTAGGAATACAATAAAATCAGATTTAGCCTTTGAAAAACTGGTTTCAGCAATCTACCAAAGACCAGAACGTTAACGTGTCTCAAAGTTCTTAAGAGTAATCAGGGTTCTATGAATTTATAGTCTTCTTGTAGCTGCATGGTAGAGTTATTTCCATTCAAATAAGGATTTTCCATTTAATTCAAAATATTCCCCATTTCTTCAAAGAACTAGCACCAGCCACATAAAATTCTGCTTAATTTTATCTTTTGGCATTGAACTCTTTTAAGTCCTAAATACTAAATAATTTTCAAATCTCCTAATGATTTAAAAGTGTTTTCTTGAAGAGTATTTTACAAAATGCTATTTCCTTAGGCCCTCCAATATGGATTGCTGGTCCCTCAGCACAACACAGCTTGAAAGCTTATACTGCAAAACCCTACAAAGGATCCTCACTCCTACTGTGTCTACAAAATCTTATTCTACTTGTACCATGGCAGGACATAAAAGTATGTCTCTTGTGCTCTATCAGGAAAAGATTCTCTTCACCTAGTAGTACCTTGGATCAAGCAATTCTCCTGCCTCAGCCTCACAAGTAACTGGGACTACAGGTGCACACCATGACACATAGAAAATTTTTCTATTTTTGGTAGAGATGGGATCTTGCTCTTGCTCAGGCTGGTCTCAAAGTCCTGACCTCAAGTGATCCTCCCACCTCGGCCTCCAAGAGTGCTAGGCATGAGCCACCAAGCCAAGCCTTCCCATATACTTTAAATCATTTCTAGATTACTTATAATACCTAACATAGTATAAATGCTAAATAAGGAGTTACACTGTATTCAGGGAATAATGACAAAAAAAAAACATCTAATATATGTTCAGTACAGATGGAACCATCACAGGCCTAACTACATTCTCAATCGCATGTATATATAGAAGCTACATATTAATATTTATAAAATCAATTTAAGAATATGAATGAATTTAGGAGGAGATCCTCAACAAGTAACTTGTGTAGCAGATTGTTGGTTGCTGGTAGAAATACATAAATTTTCTTGACTCATGTAAAAAATATTTAAGGTTTCATAACAAGGACCATATGGGTACTACTGGGTCACTGAGATACACAGGGGATCTGTAGATCCCCTTCACTTAACATGCAAAATCTTGTATACATATTTTAAGCTGAGGCAGGAGGAGTTCAAGACCAGCCTGAGCAAGAGCGAGACACCATCTCTACAAAAAAATAGAAAAATGAGCTGGACATGGTGACGCGCGCCTGCAGTCCCAGCTACTCGGGAGGATGGCTTGAGCCCAGAAGTTTGAAGTTGCAGTGAGCTATGACAATGCCACTGCACTCTAGCCTGGGCGACAGGGAGATTTTATCTCCAACCAATAAAGTGTATGGGAAGATGTGCATAGGTTATGGTTACATACAAGTACTGCACAATTTATAGCTGGAACTTAAGCATCCACAGATTGTGGTATCCACGGGAGTACTGGAACCAATGCCCCAGAGATGCTGCGAACAACTATATATGCCTTTGATAAATAAAGGCTAACAAGAATAAATAGAACCATAAACCAAACTAGACAATTACTTAATTCTCAATGACACCTGACTGTTAAAAAAACTTCAAGCCATCCTAACTTTTCAAAACTGTGAATCTGCATTTGCAGAGCATTAATTTTATTGAAACCTAAAAGGTAGTCCTCAGAATTTAGCCAATGCTAGTTGTCGGTATTTAATCCTTAAAAGGGTAGCTTAATACTCATAGTCAATATTCAAAAACAATCACTAGAGTTCTGTTTAAAGGGAGTCTTGGCTGGGCACAGTGGCTCATGCCTGTAATCCCAGCACTTTGGGAAGCCAAGGTGGGAGGACACTTGACACCAGGGGTACAGACCAGCATGGGCAACACAGCAACACCCCATCTCTAAAAATCAAAACAAAAATTAGCCGGGCATGGTGGTGTGTGCCTGTAGTCTCAGCTCCTCAGGAGAGGCTGAGGCAGGAAGATCACATGAGCCCTGGAATTGGAGGATGCAGTGAACTACGGTCATGCCATTGCACTCCAGCCTAGGCAACGAAGTGAGACACTGTATCAAGGAAAAAAAAAAGTAGTCTTACAAAGAAGTGATAAGGTTTATTATACATTGCACTGTCATCAACCCTAATAAAACAATCACTATGAGCTCCTACACAAGTATATCCATTCAATGATACTCATAATGTGGATTTAAAAATCTGTGAAGCCCTGGAAAGCTGATACACAAAAGACAGAAGGACTTTTCTGATCCTGAAGAATAGCTATTACCATTAAAATATTGCCAAATATGAAAAAAAAATTGTATTAAAAGAAAAGGTCTACCTTAACTAAAATCTTAAGCATAACAGTAACAAGACAGTATGACATCACCTTGGACAAGTTTGAGAATAAAAATGGGTCAGTAATAACTGACCCCAAACAATAACATTGTTTGTACATGTCAATCTGTTAATGTTTGGTTGGTTCTGTTTGTTTGCTTTGGCTTTGAGAGAAGGTCTTGCTATGTTGCCCAGGCTGGTCTCTAACTCCTAACCGTCCACCAAGCCTCCTGAGTAGCTGGAATTACAGGTGTGCACCACTCTACCCAGCTAATGTTTGATCTTCTTCTCCCATGCAAAAACATCTCAATTGTTAAAGAGTGAAAAAAGACCCCCTAGCCATACTCAAAGTTTGAGTAGTAAGAAATGTAAACGGTCAATACCACATATACATTTATTCTTTAAGTTATCAGAAAACATTAAAGATACAGAAACCCCATTCTTAAGAAAATGGTCAACTATGTAACAACAGACCTAACATCCCAACCTTTGAGTGAAAGGAGATACTCTTTTTCCACTGAGGATGCAAGTCTACTCTCATCCACATATTACATATGACATATTATGTACTATGTAAATTATACATAAATAATAGCAAATTCTAAGGAATGATGTATAAAATATAGATAATATATAATCCAAAAAGCATAGAGGCTAAGATGTTCAAATTATAAGAAATGAATTGTCAAAAGTCAAGAAACAGGATTTTAATAATGACATATTGAAAAATGACATATTGAAAGATGCCTTCCTATAAAATCAACCTAAAAGGCAATTTCCTCTGAAGCAGATGTCTGTGGGTATCGAGCCACAGGAGTAGCACTTTTTCTTTTCTTTTTTTTTGACACAGAATCTCGCTCTGTTGCCCTGGCTAGAGTGCAGTGGCGTGATCACAGCTCACTGCAACTTCAAACTCCTGAGCCCAAGCAACCCTCCCACCTTGGCCTCCCAGAGTGCTAGGATTACAGGCGTGAGCCACCACACCAGGCTAGGAATAGCATTTTTGATTAGCATGTTCACTATTCAACAGCAGGGATTCCCTTCTGAGGAATGTTATGTTCTGAAGTTTGCAGATTTGGGAGGGTGGGGATTTCCACATTACCAAGCATGACTGCCATCAGACCGTATATGTAACAGTCTTCACGAGAATCCTTTGCCTTCATGACAAAGACACAGACCATAATAATGGCTGCTAAACCAATAACAAAACCAAATGCTGTTACAGGCAACTCATAAAAGTCAAAATATGTAGTATACTTTTTACCAAAGTTAATCTATTTCAATGTTAACAAAAAGATTCTCTTTAAGCAACAAAGAGTGTATCTCCAAACAAAGGGTGTAGCATAATAGTGTGACTGAACACACAATATAGCAAAAAAAAGGCAAAAAATTTAAGAGCCAACATTTTACAAGCTTGAGAAAATGCCCAAGAAAGCAACAAAGATGTAAGACACCTCACAATATAACCACAAGTTCATCCTACTTGTTTGATATAATTCAACTTCAACAGATGAAGAAAATGATTTAGCATACTAAAATATAATTTCAGCTAAATTAACTGGATAATATTAAAGAAGTTCCACCTTTCAGCTAATATTTTGCAAGGAGCAAAAATCTGTAACATGAACATTCAATTCTGGATTCCCAATACTATCTGGCTTTTCAGAACTGTAATAAAGCTATCTATGCTTAAACTCATTTTTACATCATCATAATTTATACACATACTTGAGTTTTACGTTAGATGGCAATGAAAGGACACAATCTAGTAGCAGCAATATGGGTGTACGGTGATTAGAAGGAAAGCAAGAGAACTTTACATAAGGTGTCTGAATCACAAAGTAAGTATATAAAAGGTACCCAACATCAGAAGTTATCAGGAAAATGCAAATTAAAACCAAAATGAGACACTTCTATGTGCTACCTAGAAATGCTAAAATTAACATGACTAACAGTACATAGTGTTGATAAGGATGTGGAGCAATAGAAATCTTATACATTCCTCATGGGAGTATAAAACAGGGCAGACACTTTTGAAAATTATTTGGCAGTTTCTAAGAAACAAATAACTATTCCATGCTCATCAATTCTGTTCCTATTTTCCCCAAGAGAAATGAATGTACAAATAACTTGTACAAGAGTGTTCACAGAATATCCCCAAACTGGAAACTACCCCAAGATCACATCAATTGAAGACTAGCCAGCAAAACATGGTATATTCATTTAATGGTATATACTATTTAGAATAGGAGAACTACTCATATATGCAACAACACAGACAAATTTCAAAAACACTATGTTGAGTTAAAGAAGCCAGAGGGGTAAAAGGTATATACTGTAACATTTCATTTATATGAAGTTCATAAACAAGCAAACTAATGTATGGTAATCAAAACAGAACAGGAGATAAAACATCCTACCTCCAGGGGAGGATGGATTGAACTGCACAAGAGAGCTCGGAAGATCTAAAGGTTAAGAAAACTGAGTCAAACTGAACAAAACTTACAAATTTTGAATAAATGACAAACTGATCCAAAAGTTTAAAAAGCAAAAAGTTTTCTTAAAGAAAATTATTTCAAAGTTCATGTAACCACTCAAAATTGAGAAATAAGTACCTAAAATAATGTCATGTTCAAGTATATGGAGAAAATCAATTTATAAATATTAAAAATAACATTGAAATTTTAAAAAATATTGAAAAATCAAACATTCCAGCTAGAATATTAAGTTTTTCAGGAAAATAATTTACTGATATACATACACCATCTTTTTCCTCTCAAGGGCATATGGTAACATTTCCTATAGTTAACAAAGAAATGTAAAGTCCAAAGACTCGTATTTTGATGATTTTATCAAACATACTCATCACTTCCAAGAAAAAGTCAACTCTGTTTCAAGTGCCCAGACCTGAAAAAAGCAAATTCTAGAGAAAATGGTGAATCTGGTCTTAAAATATGTATTTGTTTTATTCACAAGGCAACTGTAATAAGGTACACGCTAGCTAGGGAGTGAAAGACACTACTGTTAATTTAATTTTGTCCTCAAATTCCTACAAACACATTTCAAAAACAGAATTCATCATTACCCTCTTGTGATCACATAAAATTCCTCAAGCATCATAGAAAATATAAAACAAAACAAAGAAAGTCAAGGAAAACCTATCACTGATCACTGCATAATCAGGCATAAGTTGTAAAAACCGATTGGACTATCCTAACAATAAACTGCATTTTTTAGTTCAAGATAACAGATGATTATTATGAACCTACCTGAACAGCTTCCACTATTTTCTTTAAACGTTCAATATTTCAAGTACATTATTGCCACGTCCAGGAATCCCACTGTTACTTATTTAATGTATCAACCATGTGCATCTATCATGAAAGGGCACTGGAAATGAATTATCAAATGATATTCAATAGTTTATTTTTTACCACATATTTAAAACCACTGAAAAATAGCCTTTTATTGTTACTTTGAAGGTAACATGTAAATCAACTTATTAGGAAAAAAAGTCCTTACAGAAATCAAGCATATATTCATATGCACTAACACCAGAATGTTGTACTGGAGAAAATCATTCAACCATTCTGCAAGTACAATCCGCACTGTCAGGTGCTGAACATCTATTTACACGCCGGGGAAACAGGCCCTAGAGGAAATCTGCAGGGGTGTGATGACCAGTGCCCCCAGCACGCACCCCTCGCTGGGAACACCACTTCTGAATTACCAGTGTGTCCCAACAACAGATTTATGTAAAAAAATTAAGATCATTAAATGTTTTAATAATTTGTCTTAACATAGGATAATACATTTTCTAAAAAGGAAATGAAAGGGAGGTTTAAACCAAAGGGAGGTTTAAAAATGTCACATTTAAAATTCCCTGTTTATTATCATAAGGTTTGATAAATTTAGACTGTACAAACTAGATTAATGTATCACAAAAACAATGCACAAGAAAAACCACAAAATATAAATGAAACTTTTCCTGCCTCCACAGCATTTGTAAATCCACACCCTGCCATCAGCAGGAGTCCCTGACACCTGCTCTACACCTGGTCTCCTCAGAGCCCAGCCTCGGCGAGGCAGGACCACATCTCCCTAAGCGGTGTGTGAACCTTTGAAGAATTCCTTGTCAGCCCTTTTTTAAAGCATATATCCTATTTCCCATTTGCAGTCTCAATTCTCAGTCAGGGCTCATTAAAGCACTCCCAATGATTTTGCAGTGATTATACTCAACTTTCAGACAAAACTGTGTGTATTAAAAATTCCATTGTAATTCTGCTAATAACTCCAGTGTGACGTTGGACAAACTTCCTGTTTACTAATTCAACACAAGGGTAGCAGAAGAATCTCTATGAGACTCTCCATGCCTTAAGGAGTCACCTTCCTCAATAACCCAGAGACCCTGAGAATTGTGTATTAGGTAAGAATCACTTAATCTAATGGAAATCAGCACTAAATTTAACTCAAAGTGTCCACACACTAATGCAGAATCATGACTACTATAGCAGAACAAGAGTAGACAGGCTCTAAGCAGATTCTCCTCCAAGAAAGAGAAGAGACTGGAATAAAAGGCGCAAAATATGGGACATGTTCCCACTGAGACCA
The DNA here is from genome assembly GCA_008750895.1 of Mirza zaza. Taxonomy (NCBI): domain Eukaryota; kingdom Metazoa; phylum Chordata; class Mammalia; order Primates; family Cheirogaleidae; genus Mirza; species Mirza zaza. The sequence continues at coordinate 47,668 of VSMD01027474.1, read as the reverse complement.
AATGAGGCTGAAATAAATCTGGCATTTTGACCATTCTAAATTGTTTTCTTTCATTATCACCTACATATATACTAAATGACTGGAAAACAAGAAACTTAAAATGATCTCAAGGTTAAAAACCAGACTTGAGTCCCCCATTTCCCAGTGTTTCCTGTTGGTTTCACAGGCAACCTTCCTTTGTATGGCTTGGAGGGCATTTTTCCCCAGAGATTTAGTCAATACTGTACATAGACATACTTCACTGTTGACCATTAATACTGTATCTATTTTACTTTCTCTCTCTCCTATGTATCTTCAATAGAGATCTTTATAGACCAAGCCACCAGCACCTCCCCACTCTCTCTCTCTCTAGATCGAACTGGTCTACCTGCTTTGATTCGTGCTCTCCTCCAGTCAACTCTCCATGAGTAGCTAAACTAATTCCTTTCTAAAACAAAAACTAGATCATATCCTACCTGGCCCAAGCCTCTCCAATGATCTCCCATTTCATTCAGGAAAAAAAAAAATCTCAACCATTTACCACAGCATTGCTCTACATCTTGCATTCTCAACAGGGCACTATCGCCCCATCGCCCAAAGGGGAGAAAATTAGTAGGGAGAGAGACGACAAACACCTTACTTTTTTCATGTATGAAGCAGGAATATAACATATTTACAGTACATAAAGTTATCTGGGTTGTCAAAATGGCACTGAAAAGGAATCGATTAGGAAAAACTGTCTAAAATCCTTCTGTGGAGGGAGCAATGATGAAGAAAAGGTTGGGAAACTTGTGTACTAAGAATGAATATATACAAACATGTCTATGAATGCCCAGAAACTTTTGAAAGGATACACAAGAAATGAGTAACAATGGCTGCCCTTAGAAAGAGGAGGTGGATAGCTAGTAGACAACAAACAAATTTGCTTTCACCATGAACCATTTTGTATTTTGATTGTGTGCCAGGTGCGTATTATTTAAAAATTCAAAAATAGGCCAGGTCCGGTGGCTCAGGCCTGTAATCCCAGCACTCTGGGAGGCCTAGGCTGGACATTCCTTGAGCCCAGGAGTTCAAGACCAGCCTGGACAACATAGCAAGACCTCATCTCCACAAAAAATTTTAAAAATTAGCCAGGTTTGATAGCATGCACCTGTAGTTCTAGCTTCTGAGGCGGCGAGGCAGGAGGATCCCCTGAGCCCAAGAGTTTGAGGCTGCAGTGAGCTATGATCACCACACTGTACTACACTGAGGGCTACATAGCAAGACCTTGTCAAAACAAATAAAAATAAATAAAAACGCCAACAATACATTTATAAAGTGTTTGAAGGTCAGCTGAGTTTTAGTAGGTGTTAATGCTTTCTAAAGTACAATGATGTAATAAAGATGATCTCTAGATCTCAGAGTAGGATTTGAAGGATGACCACAATAAAGGGCCCGGGTAGGTACCTTTCTAAGTTTGAGGAATTAGAGAGAATAGGGATTAGCCCATTTATGGTTTCACTATTTCCTCATCCTGAACACTGAGTAAAAATAAAACCATCTTTAATGAATGTACATATAGTTAGTGTGCATGTTTCCATTAACTGCAACTGCAAATTCAAATTGGAGCGTTAAGGGTTGATGTATTCCTACACGGCACTGTTCACCAGCCCTGCAGGGTCTACCTACCTAAACAACCTCCTAACCTATATAAATTTTGCACTGCCAACTGTTGCTTATCTTACTGGTAACAATCAAAATTCTCCAGTCAAGACTTTCTCCTAAGCACCAGAATTTTATAGGCTGCACACCCTTTCCGGATGTCACAGGGTCTAAAGCCTTCCCTCCTGCTCTTGCTTCTCCCAACTACTCTTAGAAGTTGGTAGCACCAAAATACCTGTCGTTTGGTAAAAATACAGAAACTCTCACCCTTGCCTTCTTTTTTCCACACAAATCCCTCACTTTCAATTAACCAAACTGTCTGTTTTTCTGCCCTTCCTCTCCAGCCCTACTACCCAGTATTTCAATTGCTCTTCCTCCCGCAGTCTGAGTTCATTCAAATGCATCCTTCACCCCAAATCACTTGTTACCTGTCTGAAGTACAAATCTGACTACTGCCACTCACTTGCCAAAAATCTCCTAAGGGATCTTTACCACAGGGCAATGATCTCTGATTAGTTTTCCAGTTTCATTCAATCTGAAGATGAGACCTGGGTACTGTACCAACCCCAATCCCTAGATAAAATACTACTCCCCATTTGTTCTGGTCACCTAATCCTCCCACCTCTAAATAAGAGCATTCTCCCCAACTCATCCTATGGAAAATCCTTCTCAATTATTTCACATATTCACTTCTCTGCCAAACTCTCTGTAACATACTTATTTTGGGCAACAGGTTTCACATGTAATTTATGTTGTCAACCAAGTATACTGAGCACTGTCACTGAACTATACACACAGCAGGTGATTTTAAGAAAACTGATAATCAGATACTAGATAAAAGAATGTCCTGTCACGTGATGCACCCAAAGCTGATCCTAACAAAATGCATGCTTCATTGAGAACAATATTCCAATACTTATTCTGTACTATTTGTGCATGGTTGACTTTTTCCTTTCTTCAGTCTGCCTCTCAATTCATGCATATGTAACCCAAGTCTCAAGTTGATTATTAAAAGGTGCTACTACTATGCTAAATGACGTTTCCAACCTTTTGTTCTTCCTTAGTCCTTTTCTGCATTGTTTTGTTATTGTGCTGTTTTGTTTGTTTGTTACCAGTAGTTTGGCATTGCTGGAAGACAGAAGCATATCCTACCTATCCCATACTGGCTGTCTTGGTCTTAAATAGAGCAAATCCTTACTAAATGGAGTTTATATTCCATGTCACCCAAACCTACCGTAGAATTAGTCATTCATAATCTATGACTTCTAGCGTCTACTAAGCTAACAATCTAGACTTTGCACAAATATGATATAATCTCTTACAATTCACTTGTGAACCCTTTATATTTTCTAGAAACCACTTATTTCATTGATCAAATACAGTGTTAGCTTATTAGCTTATTACAACAACAAAACATTTAGGTTAAATTAGCATTTTATCAATAATATATAAATTACTTTTAAGGATGTGACAAAATTCCAGAAAGAAAAAACCATAAAGCTCATTGTAGTACTCCTACACTAGCACCCATGCTATTTTGTGTGTTTGTGTGTCCATTATCTAAAGGAAAATAACGAGTGAAGGACAAAGGGAAAAATTATAGTTAACTGGCACAATAAATTATCAGGTGGTTCATTTAATGATAATCCAGCCAGCAGCACATCCAACCCAGAGGAGCAATGAAGTCCTTTTGGTCCAGCTATTCTAGATGGCAACCAGTTCAACTGGAGCAGAAAAAGGCAGGCCTCCAAAGGAAGTCTGGGGTGAAGACAGGAGCTAAATAAAGACAGGATGATAAAGACTATGGAAAAATAAGGAAATGATAAAGACACTGAATGCTAGGGGAAAAAACTATATGAATAATTTATACAAAATAGTTCAAACAATTGTCTTTAAAACTTGTTCTTTTTCCACACTAGTAGGCATAAGGATAGAAAATTTAACCATGGTTCTATTAAACGTATTCAAATTTTATATTTCATATATTACATAACAGCTATATAGAACAAATTAAGAGTTTAGGCTAACTTGATTCCATTTATTTGAGCTCCTGAAGTACTTAAAAGATATATATCATTGTAAGACATTGATTATATTAGGCAAAATTATACACCGTAAACCTAAAAATTTTAAAAAATCCTTTCCAAGTGTTCCATTATACATTTATCTTCCAATTTTTCTTCATCTCAACGTCAAGGAGAAAAGAAATAGCAAAAGAAAAAATGTTTCTCATAGAGGTTCCCAGACTTGGTGGCATTCCCATTCTTTCTAACTTGGACTTGCTATAAAATACAGAACCCAGGATACTAAAAAGAATGTATTTTGCAAATGAAGACAAAAAACCAAAATGGAGGAACTGAGTAATGTCTACCACATAACTAAGAAAAATGTTAATCTGATCTCTGTTCTTAGAAAACATTTAAAATCATCACTGTAGAAACAATCCAGGAAAACAATGTCTATTTTGTAGGTAATTTAAAAAAATCCTTACAATCCATCCAAGTAGTAATAAATATTAATCCAAAGACCATAATAAACAAAGCAGCAAGCAACTGAAAAAACTGATGGGGCAGATAAAAACTGGTGACCTTTAAGAAGTCTTCAGATTATCTGAATAATTACTCATTCATAAATAGGGACTGCTAACACAAAGATCAAGTCAAAGAAATTTCTTGGGGAGTAACATTACTTCAAACTATGAATTACATGCTTTGTTTCCTCCCAGTATTTATAAAAGGCAGTTTTTCAATCTATGTTGGTACAATACCCAATTTCTTCTTAAACCTACCAGAGGATTAGGTATTCCCTTCGTCACATACAATTTTTACTAAATTATTTCTCCTGAAAATCTTAACTACTTTGTCATTTTAAAGTTGAATTACTGTAACAATTAATTGACATAATTAGACCATTGGTGTCCGTAAAAGTATATGTGGAAAATCACATCAGTGATGAGTTCAAGCAGCTACATTTTACCAGGAGACCTGACGAGCTGCTCCTGGCAGCCAGCCTTCCCCATTTGTGTTGCTTCTAATCTTCTCGTCAATGTACACCAAAGAAAAGATGCAGGTGGAAGAAAACAAATACACAAACTTATAAAACCAGTAGCCTTCATTTTACACTCAATTAGAATAAAGGCTACTTTCCTACAGAGACTTTGAGCAGGCCTTTTAAACTTACTTCCAGGTTCCTCTGGGTCTTCTTAATGCTTAGGATTCCACCAATACCAAACACCAATGCATGTGGTATAGCCAAAACACAGAACATAGACTATGATTTTAGTTTTAAATTTTATTTCAAGTGCTAAAAACTTGTCTTCTCCCATGCTGCCACCCTTACCCCTCTCCAGACTGACAGCAGGATGTCTGGACTCCCATCCCTCTATCCCAGTGTTTTGTTTTTTTTTCCTGAGATAGGGTCTACAGACAAAATAATATATATTCTTCTCTATTAAAAACAGGGCTACTCACTCACATTCTCTGCTAGCTCTTCTTGCTGTGACCCTCAGTACAATGTGGAACTCCTTAAGAATTTCTTTAGGGGCTTTCTTCCCATGATTTCCCTTGCCACCCATTAAACTTCAAACTCAAAGAAAATAGGGATGAAGTCTACCTTCCTCACTATTATAAGCACAGCTGAGACAAAAATGCTCAATAAATATTTGTGTTGAATGAATAAACAATCTACAATCTGGGAGTCTCCTCCACACACCTTAACTGATACTAAAAGCTCTACTCTTAAATACGTGCCACTACCCCATTTTTCTCAGATCAGAATAAAGATGAATGTAATATAGGTACAAGCAAGTAAGTAAATATCATATATTGGCAAAATGACATGAATGAAAAAAGGTAGTGTGAAAGTCTATTGGGAAAGGCTCTTTTACAAGAGACCTATACAAATATCTGGGACACAGAGGATGTGAGCAAAAAGGGGGGCAGAGTAGATGGGGTTAGAAAGGTGCACTGAGTCCAAATCAGATAAAGCTGTATGGTCTACATACAGATAGGACTTAATTCAGATGGGCAGCTACTGCATTTGAAAAAGGAAAGGGACCAGGATATGACTGACGTTTTTTAAAAGGATACAATGGATATCTTGTGGAAAATAAACTGTAAGAGCAAAAGTAAAAACTGGACAAATTAGGAGGTTACTGCAGTCATCTTGGCAGTTCCTTGAGAGAGAATGTATTCACCAGGCAGAGAGGTTTCCTAAATTTTTTAAACTCCCAATGAACCACCCAGCACTCAAATCCAAAATATTAAAAAATGCAAGGGACTATATCCTCCTCTCCCTCTAGCAGCTATGTGGTCTCACCTTTGATTCTGAACACACTTACCTGCGGTGTCTCAGTTAACAGTAACCCCAACCAATCATACAAACTAGAAACCCCAAGAACACTGCATTTCCCTCTCCCCAAACACACTAGTCACAGTTGATTAAATTCACTCTACCTCTGAATTGCTCACGCCTGGAATGTGAACAATCCTCATTGCCACTAAAGATCCTTTCAAAAATCATGTAGGGAGATGGGGGTGGATCAGTGACCTATGTGGTCTCTCTGCTTTCTAGAACATATACTTAAGATAACTGTCCTGACTCCCAGTCACCTAAAAGGTAAAGATCTGAACTACTTAACATTGATCAATCATAATCTTATCTCTACTTCTCCTCTGCTCTCCACCAGTCTCACCTTCCCCTCCCCTCAGCCAGCTTGCTGCCTCAGATCTCTGCTCACTGCGCTTATCCCTTGTGACCCCATCATCTTGCCACCCCACAACTCTCCCTCCCATCTCCCTCCAGAAACCCTGCAACTGCAAAGCACCTACTCACCTTTAAGACCTGCTCAACCAAAGGTTTATAATCTTAGTGATGTCTTCCCAGCCTCTCCCAAAACAAGTGGATGTTTACTTCTAGGTTTTCAGAGCACTTTCTATTCCCTTTATTATGATAACTTGGTCAGTTTCCTTACAGCTCCACATACACCCATTAAACTTCAAATCCAAGAGAGTACAGACCATATTTTGTTCATTTTTGCATCCTCATTAGTGAGTACTGTGCTCATCCCACAGGTGGTTTCGTTCATTCACTAAGAAAACATTTAACAAGGACTTACTAGAAAATGAGAATTAATTAGTAAATGATAAGGTCCCTAATTCTCTGACATTCTAGATGGAATAAAATGAACAAATACATGAACAAGAAAACCTCACACAAATGTCTAAGAGAAATCTTCTATGACAAAAATCTTTTCGGTACTTAAATATTTGTTTTAAGCTTTATGAACATTATCAAATAGAAAAGCAACAAAAGTGAAAGGGGCACAAACATTAATGTGTAATTTACTTTCTGATAACTTGGTGCTAAAACTCCTTCCCTGCACTACAGCAAACACCAAATAGTTATATCAGTAAATTGATCTCATACTGACAGTTAACAATGAACACATACTTAACTTTAAAGTTCAACCTCACAACTGTTCATTTTAAAAGGTAACGATAAATAAATTACATAATATACAGTCCATGCAATGAAATTCTGGGACTACAATCATGAAAGGAAAAATGTGACAAAGTTATTCTTCTATACTAATGCTGTCTAGAAGAAAAATGTGAACCACATGTGAAATCTTGTATTTTCTAGAAGCCATATGAAAGGAAAAAAAGCAACAGGTAAAATTAGCTTAATAGTTTTATTGACCCAATATATCCAAAATATTATTACTTCAACAGGTAGCCACATTCTAAAAATTGAGATATCTTACATTATTTTTATCACGCTATGTTTGCAAATCTAATTCACGTAAAAATTTTTCTACAAAAATATTTATCTGTACTTAGATTACAGAAAATTGAAGATGCAAAAGTTGTTCCAAGTATCCTTAATGCTCTATAAATAACTGAATTTAAGTTAATTACAATAAAATTAAAATTTCAGTTGCTCATCTCACTAGGCCCGTCCTAAGGATTCAGCAGCCAGATGTGACTACCACTGGACAACGCAGCTCCAGACAGAAGACTTACTGCATCCACTGACTCCATCACAGCTTGTTTAACCAGTAAGGTCAGAATATTTTCACCTTTATCTCCTAAAATAGCTATTTTCTAGACCTCTTATCTAAAACAATAGCTGTCATTTTCTCTATCAACTATGTGGTAAGAGATTTCCACTGTATGTCACTCTATTTGCTCCCCTAGGTCTAGAATACAAACGCCACAGAGACAAAGGATTGGTTCACTGTGTTCACAGATGTATCCTCAGGGCCCAGACTGCTATAAACTACTGTCAACACAGCAGCCGTAGGAAGTCAGTGTGTACCTGAGAGGGATTAAAATGTTGCTGAATTATATTTAAAATGTTTATCTATGCTACATTTGTGACCTATAAAAAAAGAAATAGAAACTGATTTTGATAGCCATCTTCTGTATTAGTTAAGTAATTCCGAAATAATTCAAATTATGAGATCCATATTTTCAATCAACCTAGGGAATATTTCATCCATTCATAGGTCTAAAAGTTTGTGATACGAACCTCTCCCTATATCTTACTTTACCTTACCTCTAACACTTGTAGCACAAACAGCAGGACATACATTAAGTACGTTAATTTTGCAAGGCAGAATTTAAGAATGTGAATACAGCTTTTCTATACATTGTACTTCTCACCCCCAAGCTTGGAACATGTCATTGCCCATAAACTTCCCATCTTCCACTTACTAATTTTTACAAGTGTAATGGCTCTAAGTAAAGGTCAACATAGTATAATACACAGCTAAGAAACAAAAAAAACCATGTTGTCTTATTTTTCCTAATTAATCATCATGCATGAATTTCAGTTATTAGCAACAGATCAAATACAATCTAAAATTTGTGTGGCTTCCCAGTAACATAACAGTGGGGCTGTTACATTTGCATGTGGGTGGGAGAGTGGGAACCATATTCCAAATCAGAAGGCCTGCATTCATGTGCCTAAAAGTAAAGTACAGATTTTTGTAGATATGAAACTCATTTTAGTGTTATAGGAGTTAAAAATAATCATTTCTTGACTGAAGAAAATTAGCAATAAATAATTCAACAGGAAAAACTAATGTGTCAGAAAAAATTCAAGTATCTACCTAAATTTTTTTTTAGAAGAGATGAAAAAAGTTGTACTCTCATAGGCCTGCTTGAGATTTCCTCAACTGGAAAATAGATAAATAAGCTATGTTGGGGTAGAAGCCTAGAATCTTAGTCTAGGGCTTGCCTGGAACAAGGAATCTGATTCTGGAACAGAAAAAAGGGGGAAGGGTGAGTTGGTACAAAGTTAAAAGACAAAAGGGTGGGCAAGGATGGCTTCCTTGAACACAGACAGATACACCTTCCCAGAACCAAAATCATTTAATTTTGCAAAAATCTGAAAATATCTGATCAGTGTGGGTTTCCTGGGAAAACTGAGAAGATACTAAATTCTATGCTGGGGGTGGTCTTTGGGAAACAGAGTCAGGATGCCAGGTGATATCTGGATGAAAATTAGAAACAAGTCTCTACACTTAAAGTATTTCCTACATACAGATATTCTTAGCATATACACATTAAAGGCAATGTTCTCTAGAAACGGAACTTCTGAAATATTCAAAGGCTTAAAATTGGATGATTGTTTCTTTGCACTATCATAGTCAAAATATCTTGAAAAAAACTGTCAACATAGCAACTGTGCTCTCATTATAAGCCAGGTTAATTACGTAATGTACTGCACAATTTTGAACAGCTTTGAATCACGTACATATATTTGAAGCTACAAAGGAAATGTAATTATGTGTAATAAATATACTCATGGTCTTGGAAAACATAGTTATCAAATCTTTTATCTTTGATCTAGAAAAACAGAAGACAAGCTTATACAGAAGAAAAAGGCTATCATTTTAATCCACCAAAATTGTATCATTTTGTTCATATTTATCAGGATGGTAAGCAAAGTCCAAAATAGTTTTCTAGCACGTTCATCGATCAGGCACGAGCATGTCCAAATACACTGATACAAAAACAGATCATTACACTGTTTCATTACTCATACTGGTATGGACAGATGAGGATCAGTTAAGTGAAAAACTTTTACAAAATTTTCAAAATGTATTTTTCTTTTCTTTTTCTATTTAGACAGAGTCTCACTCTGTTGCCTGGGCTAGAGTGCCGTGGCATAAGCCTAGCTCACAGCAACCTCAAACTCCTGGGCTCAAGCAATCCTCCTGCCTCAGACTCTCTGGTAGCTGTCACTACAGGCATGTGCCACCATCCTCAGGTATTTTTTTTTTCTATTTTTAGTTGTTTGGCTAATTTCTTTCTATTTATAGTAGAGATGGGGTCTCGCTCTTGCTCAGGCTGGTCTCGAACTCCTGAGCTCAAGTAATCCTTCCTCCTCAGCCTCCCAAAGTGATAGGATTACTTTTATAGGCCTGAGCCACGCCGCCCCCTCCCCCCACCCACCACCTGTATTTTTCTAGTCTCTCTTCACCTGAATTAACCAGGTTTGTGAAGACAATAAGACCCTAGAGGGCATAATAAATACATTTTATGTATTATGTGGCACTCCATAGTCACTATGTTTCCTAGTCAAAAATAAGGAACTTCTGACACTGTTACTGGAAGTTTTTAATAAAAGAAAAAGAAAAAAAAAGCAAAAAAAAATAAGGAACTTTTGCAGTGCTTGTCAATTGGCAATAGCTAGAAATGTGTGGCGGTGTTTTAATCGTCTCAATGACTGGTCAGAGATCTTAAACAAACTACAGTGTAGTCATCTACAACAAAGATCACACAGCCAAAAATACTATGTCTCTTTTAAGAGGCAATGTTTTAAAACAGAGGTTCTCAAAGAGAGGTTCCCCAAACAGCATCAGCACCATCACCTGGGAACTTGTTAGAAACGCACATTCTCTGGCTCTTCCTGAGGCCTTCTGACCACTGAGGAATGGAGCTCTGAGATCTGTGTTTTAATGAACTTCCCAAATAATTCTAATGCATGTTACAAAGTTTGGGAAACAATGATTTAGAGGGATGTCTATATGGCTGCTGTCTCTTAATTTAGAGGACGGATTTTTTTCCACTGTTCTATCTTAAACCCTAGAAAAGTGCCCAATCTACAGTAAGTAGGGTCCCAATATATATTGCTACAGTGAACTAAGGAATACGGTGAAATTCTGAATGACATGAATCCAAAATCCTGTATGACTAAGAAAATAGTCTGTAAACAATTACTCCAATTATTTTGAGAATCCTAAACTTTTCACATCAAAGTCATAAATATTCAAAGTCTAGTAACATACTCAAGGAATTAACATAAACTAAGTAACCACTGAGCTAGTTACTATTGCCCTAAATACCAAAAAGGTCAGAAATAACTAAAACTCATATAGCATGACCATGTAAGATTCAGTCTACTTTTTTCTCATTACATAAAAACACCAAACATAAATTTAAATGTAAGGAATGTCTGAAATACTGATTTACATTATCTACTAATGTAAAACAGCATGAAAAATAAACTATAATCATTCTGGCAAAATGTACACTAAGTTGTTTCCTCTATTTTCACATGAGATAATATAAATTCGCAAAAAAAAATTATATTTAAATAAGCATAAAAATAAAAACGTAGGCAACTTGTAGATCACATACAACAAAGTTAATAAACTTGGGATTATATTTACATAGTTCTTCTAAAACCATACAGTCATTCACATTCACAAAAGCCTGGTTGGTTGACAAACATACAATGCCTTTTTCCGTAAAAGAAGCTAGAATAACAAAGAGTATATATTAAAGATCTAGTCAGAGAAAAAACATAAAACATAAGGACTGTGGCCACTCATTTAAGTATTTGACACTAGTGCATATACATATAATTTCTACCTTACACGACACACAATATATAAATTGATCAAAATGCAAAGTTGTCTTGACAGGACTAGAAATTTAGACAAACATTTAAATAAAAATAAAAGATAAAAATAAAAATTTAGATTAAATCTACATAAAAATATCAATTTTAACATCTTCAACACCACCAACAAACTGCTTATAGAGAGCACTCTGAGATATAAAGTCCACCTACATTACTATCAATGCAATGCAGGACCCTGTATTAATTTTTTAACTCTAAAAAATTTCTTATTGACATTTTAAAATACAGGGAAAATTAAAAAAGAAACCCATGTATTCAAGTTAAGTACACTTCCACTTAAATCTACTTAATTCTAGTCTTAATTTTGAGACTAAAGTGCCTCACATGAAATTTGGGTGATTATGTTCTATGAGACAGAACTGAAATTTTATTTATATGCATAAACAGAATACCATCTCTTTTGAAGTTCATTTCTTTAAATCAGAAAGACAAGTTGAAAGGAATAATTCTGACTTTTTTTTTTTTTTAAGCACAGCCAACAAAATATAGTATCTGTTGCAGAGGGGGGAACTGGTAGTGATAACTGTGATTCACTCCATAAAGCAAGCAACATACTTGAAAAAGATCTTTTTTTAAATGTGTATTTACAAAACTCTGGCTATCTAACTTTAAGAATTTCAGTATCCTCTACCTGGAAATAATGGATTTCTGTTATTCAAAAAGAAAACAAAATGTCATAAAACAGAGAAAACATACACTGCTGATTTCACCAGGTAAATAAAAAACAAAAACAATAAAGAGGAACCCTTAGAGATAAGTATAATCTAAACACAGTTTTATAGGAAAAAAAGGTCAAATAAAATCAAAAGATAACATAGCTCTGTGTTAGGGCCTTTACTGCCTTACAAGTTTCAAACTTCAATCACTAATGTTATTCAGTAATTAAGGGAAACAAAAAAATGTAAAATGTTTTTACAAGAACATAGAGGATAGTGGTCCTGATAGTTTTTAAAAATCCTGATTCTAAAGATCAGATAGTATGAATTTTTTTCTGCAATTCTTCAGTATTTCTGCAGAGTAACTGTAAATTACCTGAAGGACAATCATTTGGGAAACAGTATGCATACTTTATTTTAAACCACTGGAAAAACATGTGAACACAAGAAAATGATTTATTTTTTAAATTCAGTAATGAAGGCTGCTGGAAAAGAAACAATGCTATTAAAAGAAAACTAGTCCCAATTTATTTAATCATATGTAGTGCATACAATGAAATAAATCCATAATAGACACATAAATTAAGACACTTGACTTTTTGATTTGATGAGGAAATTCTCTTGTATAAAACTAACTTAAAAATGTTCTTATTTTCAAATTGGTACTGACTGATTAACACTATAGTGCTCAAATGGTGGCGGTGTTCACCAGGGATTGGGGGGGTTGGGGATAGAACCACATCTGAGGGATGTGGTGAGCATTGTGGAGGGGAAGGGCATACCTCTAACCCTTGCTAGAGAGAGGCAAAGATATACAATGCAATAAAAAAAAAAATTCTTATTTTTAGCAGAGTATGTTGAAATATTTAGGGGGGAAGTAATATGAAGCCTGCTACTTTTTGAAATAACTTCCCACCCCTCAAAAAATCCATGCCTACAAATATCTAATTATACAAAGGAAACCATGAACTTTTAAATTAGGAAACATGTATATGGATATTCATTGTCTTATTCTTGAAAATAAGAAGTCTGACTTTCTGGATCACTGGTATCCTCTGACACTTCAGGAATACACAGTTTAATATCTTAGATGTCATAATGAAACTATTAACGCACACACAAAAAAATTTAAATACCATCATACTCTAGGTAACTTTCTCTAATTTTTCAAAGTTGTCTGGCCCATTTTATTTTTGACTAGTACCATTTGACACTTAATTTTAACCTTTTCAAGCTTTTACCATACATTTTTATCACATTCTTTCACAAAACTTATTTCAATCACACATTTATGTCCTTTTCTCATTCAGAATCTATGTTGTAATTATTAATATCAACATAACTACAATGTATTAGTGATTATTAAGCATTCACATTGGTATTTCATAATTACAGACTTTTACATATAAACACTGTTACTGAAATAGTCAACAAATTTGTTTCTGAATAAACTATAAAGGTATAGTGTTTGAAAAACAAGAGTGAAAGTTTCAGTCACTGCCCTTGTTGATAATTTCTATTTCTATCAAAAGGCAATTCCAGCTAAAACAGATATTTTCCTTCTAACAGTACCAATATTTTAAGGTTAAAAATAAATATTTAATCTCTTTCACAGACCACTCAGCACTACCTTTAAATAGGAAAAATCCAAAAAACTTAAGAAAATAGAATTTTACAAAATACAAGTGAACTTTAAAACCTCCAACTGTCAAGAAGAAAATCAATGTATTTATTTTCAAGAGGCAAAAACAGGGGGGAAATTCTGACAAAACACAGTGCTAGAGTAGAACAATTAGAATAATGGGCGTTCCTTTATTTTATGCATATTAATTACAAATAGCATATGAAGCCTAAGTCCCGCAGACTTTAAACTCAGTACTTCAAATCATGATACAAAAAGAAACATAATATTGTGGTATTATATTAAACTTGTTTCATATTACCTTTTTATGGAAAAAATTATGGTAGCACATATAACAACTTCATACTTCAATTTAGAAAGCTAATATTATTGAATTTCCTCTTTATTTTTATATCTACCATTTTAAGCAAATGACATTAAAAATCTTCCTCCATATACTAATTCATAGGGAAAAAAAAACTGACTAAGCCAGCTGCAAAGTTTATCTATACAAAAACACTATACAAAACTGTACAAAAACACTAAGAACTGAATAACTAAGAGTTCAGGGATGCTCCACTTGACTGTCACTCAGAAGCTGACTGTTCCCAGGGTAAACTTGGTAAATACTGGAACAAGGATTTTCTTGATGCCGGAAAAAAGCTGTGTAGAACTCTGTTCTTGAGCCAGAGTTGAGCCTGGACACTAAGATGTTCAGGAGAATAAGACATCTCTTTGTGCACTGGCTTTCAAACGTTCTTGAATGAATCATACAGAATTTCACAGCCTTGGCCAAAAGTAGCTTGGTATTAACATTAAGGAGTCAAGTTTCTCCCAATTTTAATTCAGCTTTGAAGTGAAATATAATGCTAAAAATTACCTAAGAATTATATGAATAAAATATAAATGACAGGAAAGGTAGACTTAAGTGCAATATATATCACTTAAAAATGGTAATTAATATTAAAATTCCTCCCCAATCAACGTCACAAATTAAAGCAAATCCCAGATTCCATCAACTCACACTCAAGAAAAATGTAATAATTATCAACTATTATTTTACAATCTCCAAATCATGTTTTCAAAGAACTGCCAAAAACAAAAGCCTATGAATAGTGCAAATTCTAGAAAATAATTCCATCCACACTATTGTGTCTAAATAATAGAACATGAAATAGTACATATGAGGAACTTAATTGGTACAAAAGAATACATCTCAATTATGCTTTACAACCAACTGCTTTTATGTAAGGCTTTAACCAAATTTATTTCTTTCCAAATACGCTTTCCAGCGAAAAGAGAAACCAGGGAAAAATAAAAGGCGCTATTTACATACTGTTTATTTAAAAATAGCATATTATCTTTCGGAAAGGTGCTAAAAGCATGATATAATAATACACGGAAAGGTTATATGAGAAATAACTATGCTATGATCAGTGGCTGATGAATTAGATTTGTGGTATAAGTTGAATGTATCATTCCTTAAGTGTAAGTTTAAATAAACACAACTAACATACAAATTTTTAAGTATAACTTTGTTTTGGAATAAACATTATAATGTGATAAAATCAATTTCTCCCTAGCATTGAAAATCAAAATTAAAAATAGGTATTTGATAGTAGAGGGATCCAAGCAGATTCCTATGACCCTACTCATTCTCAAGTTAATTCTCTGCTTTTTAACATCACCACCTGAACCATAGTCTTTGGAGACAGTCCCAAGCCCATCATAGAATTTTATTAGAGAGAATTACCAAACTATGGAGAAATATTTACAACACTGCGGAGTCAAGCCATCTTTTAATATGTCTAGAAACCTATATTAAAGTAATGCTTAATTCACCATGAATCACATAGCAAATCCTTAATTATCAACTCAATGGTATTGATTTTAAAGAAAATGTGACACTAACTGTACAATGATAAATGGGCAGACAGATGAAAACTAGACATTACTTTATAAGCAAAAGAGATTTGCCTTCAAACAAGTCTTTTTTTCTCAAGATTGAAAAGATTTATTTGAAAAAATCAGCACAAGTTAAAGATATCCTTAATCCTTCTTAGAATATCTGAATATTCAGGATCTATATGAAATGTAGGCAGCAACTCTGATTTCACATAACATTAATAGTTTATACAAATTAAACTCCCATATCCACCCACTCCCAAATATACTACTCTATCTACCACTTATTGACATTAGCTTTCATTAAGCTTCTATCTTCAGGGCTAGTTGCACAAACTAAAAAGCAAAATCATTTTCATTTTTAAAGGACTAGTATTAGTTAAAGCAACCAAAGCATTACCGTTACAGCAAAGTTTAGTAAGACCATAAGAGAATACCACTAGTAACATTTTTAAATTATCCAAAATGATTTCTTTATTGAGATTCAGTAACTACATAGATTTCACAGTACTATGGCATACTTGTATTTAGCTGAAGTCACAAACACATTTTAACATTCAAAATGATGAGCATCATCACCATTCTAATCTACAAAGCTTATGAATAAAGAAAAATACAAAAACCTCAAGTTTCACAAAAAAAAACTTTTAAGTCTACATACATTAACAATAAAACCATTTCTTCCAGGTAACAGATAAAAGTATAAAGGCATACCACTGACTCTTTTTTTCTATATTGCCAGGAATGAAAGAACGTTTAGTATCTACGACGCTTATTAGGGCCTTCGAAGTTGGCCCCTTGACTTCCTCTACCAAAGCCAGCAGGACCACCACTCACAGGACCCACACCACTCATTGGTGCTTGAGGGGTTTCAGAACCTGTTCTACTCCCCATAGGTGAGCCCATCTGAGATGGTGGTCCTTGGGGAAATCTATCATTGTGCTATAATACCACATAATAAATATGAAGTCCATTTGGAACACGCCAAATATAAGTGACAAAAAAAATTGGCAAAATCCCAAGTGGTGGTGTCATGAAGTTCAGCAGAAAGTCCAGCAGAATCAGGATCACACATAGAAGGAAGAAAGGAGCAATTTAATTAGTTACTATGTTTATTTTTAAATACAGCATCTGAAGATTTACATATTGCTAATGCTATGCCCCAATTTCATGAAAAAACTGATTTTATGACATAAATGCCATCTTAAGCCTAATCAGTATTATAATAATGCTCTGATAGCTTTCTTAAAAAACTTATATTGCACAAAACTATGCTGTGAAACTTTGTTTCTTTAATCAGAGAAATAAAACTGGGGAGCAGCATCACATTCTTTTTAAAAGTAAATATTCTAAAAATTTAACATCAATGCTTTTAAGACAGAAAGCACTAGTACAAACACAAAAAGAATTATGATTTCAATATGGAAACTTTTGAGGTGTTTTCCTTGAAAGACTATTATTGTGAAAATAGATTTAGTTTTAAAAATTGATAATATGTACTCAATCAAATATTTTGATAAACTTCACAACAATAACCAAACATATTAATCTCAAAACTTGAATAGAACTCCCTAAAGTGCAGCAGTAAAATGTCAGTGCAGAAAAGACCAAGAGTGATATTTAAATAAACTTCACAATTTCAAGAAGGGGGTAGAAAAATGGGACAGTTAATATTACTGGTAAGTTACTGATTATATACAACACAAAAACTTAACCAAAGTAGTGTAAGTCTGTACTAGTTTTCAGACATTTTACTATAAAATAAAGCCTCTAAAGAAGGTAACAAATGCACTAACTGCATTATGCGCCATCTGTTTGTAGTAGATACGCACTGCCTCTTTATCTCCCTGTACAAACTATCATTTAAAAATCTCATCTATATGCATGTCCAATTTTTCCAAATTCTTAATATATGAAGCAAATAAATTAAAAATGATAAACAATGCATTCATCAATTCTAAGACGTATGATTTATTACTTTTTAACAATCATGATGAATTTACAACTGACGGCATGTCTGAGGTTTAACTGGCAGTGCTTTTTCTTAGCAGCAATGGCGCCTTAAGATTTGAAATTCCAAAACTAACTGCCTTTTCAAAACATACAATCGACCAATTTTTCTTTCTAAACGTTATTTAGAACAACATTAACAAATACTCAATGAGAAACTGTTTTGCTTAAAGCCCCAATTATAAAGTGACAGACTTTAAGGGGAAATGATAAAAAGTATCATTCTTGCTATTGATATTCAAACATAAAAATTATAAATGAAAAACCTTGCCTTTATAATATTTAACCCACACAAAGATATCTTCACACTCTCAGATCCAGAAGAAAAACTGTCCACTTTAAATTTAATAACAAATGTTAATTAGCAATTCTGTGAAAAGAATGCAGCAATGTATGTTTAGAATATACACAAAAACTTCAATGTTAATTATACAGTTAAATTCTTTTAAATAAATCATGACAAGTGATATTTTTATCAAAAATATTTACTGAAATCTGTGTTTTCACACATATTGGAGTTCTGTCCCCACCAAAGGTAAGGAGTCCACACAGGAAACGAACAAAATCATAAAATTGGACCATTACGTGGAATGCTCATAAAAGGTGGATACAAATGAAAGGACTGAAAAATATCTAATTAATATATGTATTTCCTATACACTGAGGTACCACAGCATGCCACAAATAGTAGTCCTGATTTGTGGGCTACTTAAAAATCACCTCTTATAAATCAACATATAACTTCACAAAATTATTTTTTCTTCATTGGTTACTGATCTCTACTGCCAAAACAAATGATGCACATTATAATAAGTGTGAAGTTATCTTTGGTGCAGAAGTGTATATTACTGTATATAATCAAATTAATGTTTATGATACATTACCACTGCTCCATTATCTGGCATCATTGGAGTTCCCATATTTGCAGCTCCTTCTGGTCCCATGGCAGGACCAGGACCCATTGGTGGGCCAGGTATAGTTCCTCTGTTGTTCATATTCATACCCATCATTGGAGGAGGACCTTGGTTACCAGCAGGTGCTGGGCTAAACGCATCTACGTAAAACAATCTATACTTAGAGCTGTCCTATCTTAGTTTAGTAAACATTAAAAATTTAACAATGCTTATGCAATCTATATAGCAAGACCATTATTATAAAAATCATTTTCCTTCCTTAAGAAGGGAAATGGGACATATTAATCTATTCTACAACAGAACATTACCCACACTCTAGAATGTTCATCCCCAAAACAAAAGAAGCAACTATCAATTATTTTAGGTCATTAAAGACTATAACAGTTTGAAAATTTTAAAACATCATTATTTGCTACAGTCTGCTTTTAAACCAAATAACAGTCTCTAACAATGGTGACTAAACTCTACCAGTTAGGATGAACAAAGGATCAGCAATTAGCAAACCACTTAACTGCTTTCAAGTCATGGCCAAAAACATTAGCGCATTAGCACATCTCACATGAAGTTGTGAGAGGGGAAACCACTTCCTCTGAGAAATATAAATAAAGATCACTATAACTAAGCACTTGGTTTTATATAAAGTTATTGAATAAGCCCCCCCCCAAAATTACAGGAGGTACTTTTTAACTTTATATTGAAAAATACAATCCAACCAAAAAATAAAACGACTCATTATGACAAAACTTATATTTTTAAAACAACTGAAGCTGAATACAGATAAAATATTAACCCAGCTATCTGGATCTTTTCGCCATGCTCGAATTCCGGCAATGAGGACAATCATTTGATATACTTCAAACTTTTTCATCAAAAAGATATCCACCTATCTCATATTAATTGAGATAGTGTTTGCACTGTAATACCACATAAATGATGGTCACAAATACAACATTTTTAAGTATTTTCTTTAAAATTTTTTTCCTAACGGTTCATGTTTATCACCAAAAATTCAAAACAAAGACTAATTCCCATTTAGGGTTTTCTTCTAGTATTTCATTAGGCAGGTCAATTTTCTGACACTCAGAACTCAATTTCTCATATATTATAAAAGGAGTAGAAGTCTTTATTCAAACCCACAACTCTACATAATCCATAATGCAGCTAACCCTGTATATGGCTGAATCCAAGGAGCAATTGAGAGGAAGAAGTTTCATTTCCTACCAGGGGGTATCATATTTCTGTTCTTTCAATCCAATCCCCAGGAACCTTGCAACTTCATAGGAAGGAATTATTTTTTTAATCCCAAATGCTCTTGCTGAGAAATCTACCCTTTATTCAATATTTCAATTTCCTCAGTGTAGCTATGAATACCCATTTTTAATAATTTCCATAATCTAGAAATGAAGGAGTAGAGAAATGAAAAAGAACAGAGAACAGTATGTAGGAGGTGTCTTACCTCATCTTTCCTCCCAAAAAACAAATTAAGGACAAATCTCTCTCTCAGAATGTAATGGCTACATTTATGAGTTTGGAATATAACTATATACAACTACAAGTATAAAAAAATAAAAATAGTATTTCTAACTATCAGTAATTAACTTAGAGCCTTATTTTTAGTAATTACATCTTCTACCACACAGCTATAAACAAACTAAATTTAAAGATCTAAGAAATATTAGCATTATCTGGTTACCTGAAAAGTAGCTTTATAATCTACATTTTACTTGGTATATAAACTAATGATACACCAGAAAATATGCTGACACATTCCTTCAGTGTAATCTCATGGGATATGACAGTTTTACCTACTTAACAGCAACCCAACTGGATGATAATGATTAATAACTCCAGGAAACGTTTTTATGAAGCATCACATTGCATGAAGACTAAAGAGAAAATTAAAATGGACTGAACTTTAGTAGAATAAGGGCTAAAAGGTAAATAAGGTTCTCTAGAAGAATATTATATCATGAAAATTCTGAATTCTCTTGAAACCTTAACTAAATGAGGAATATAAAAGTATGTCCTCATACTTCTGATAAAGTTGCTAATAAAGCAAACAGAATACTTTTGGGGTCTCTCTGCACCATCAGAAATAATTTTAAGTTTTATACCATGTTAAATCTTAGTTCTGATGTTAATGACAATCTAATAATAAAACTGCCTATAATCCACAACAACCTCATTTTTACAATCCTGAAAACTACACTGATTATCTTATATACCATCTCAGAATTTACTCTAAAAAATACTGGACCACTAGTACATTATTATATACTCAATTATGCTTCATAATTTACAACTTACATACTCTTGGTTCACTATTTCATGTATCCACTGTACTAACATCACAATTAAGTTCTTTACGGGAAGGGCCATATTTCATGTTTCCTTTGCATACCAGAGATGCTCAGTAAACTACTTGTTGGTAGAAAAGTGACCAAGTAAACAGAAATAAATGATTTCAGATCAACTGAAAGAACTGGCATCAGAGGTTTTTTTTCAAAAATGAGTTAATCATGGAAAAATTGCTCATTCCACATATTACATGTTTTCAGTTTCATTTTAAATACTATATATTCTAAGAACGTACTGGATTTTGTAAATGTGTTCATGTTAGGTATACTGAATACTATGATAATGCAACTTTTAAAACAATATATACATTTGAGTCATATAAAGATTTTTAACTTCATGACAGCTTTCATAGGGCAATTTAATGTGAAATTAATATATACAAAATTTAATTCATTATCCAATATTTGTATGGTATTACAAATTTCAATTTTAATAAGACCTATGATACTCTACACTTATTTTTCCTTCAATAAATTTACTTGCTACTACTTCCCTGACAATCTGGCTATATAGGCCAATTGATATTAAAGTAGCTAATGCAGGTACTTTCCTAAAAACCTTATGTCAATTCTAAAGATATGCATCAGCAAGACACATCTCATTTCCTTAACAAAGCAGAGGCCCCCAAATGGTGTACTTCTGTGTAAAATACTGCAGAGTTAAGGGGAAAGTGTTAAATACTTAGTGAAGTGACTAACACCTTAGAAGTTACACAAAAATCTAGTTTAAAATAGAAATCTATAAAATGCTCTAAAAACGTTTAAAAATACAACTCAGAAACTATTTCCAAGGGGAAAAAAGCCAATTTAAAGGTATGAAACTTGATTTTAAAAACACAACAGAGTTGTATTACACCATGCAATGACTAAAGCAGTTTCAGGCTATTATCAAAATCTGGTTTATACATTTCTTTCATTAAACCTATCAAAGTATAACATATTTTTTAGCCTTCAAAAAAACAAAATAAAAATTTTCTTCCTGGACATGTATTTTTAATATAAATGTGTTTTATTTCAATTTAATAAAGGTAAGAGATTTCACCTTTACAAGTATTGGTTTCATATTTTAGTTTCTTAGTGATATGCAGATACCAACAAACAGCATATACAGTCCCCCAAAGAATTACAAGGAAGTTACAGAAGCCTTTTGCTTCAAATCCCTACCTCCCATGTTTATTGCTCCACGGGGACCCATATCACCCATTCTCATTTCCTGTTCTCTCTGTAAGTAAACATAGTTGTCACAGTCAACCTATCGATCTTATGACTTTACATTTCCCATCTAAAATCAAAAAGAAAAGAGTGAAATGGGACATCACTTTCCATTAAAAATTTTGAAATTTTCCATCATCATTTACTTAACATGAACACTGAAAAGAAACTTCAGTCTCCCAGGCTATATATACAGATATATATATATTAGTGTATATACATACATACACTACAAATTATTAGAGCACCCAGTTTATATTGCACAATTAACTGAATTAGATTACATGAAATTAAACACAGATTATTTTTAATATTTTTATTCCAACAGATCAAAGACATATGCCGAGATTTCAGGCATTAAAAAATCTAGTAATAATAACCACTGGGGCCAATTATTTTTTCCTCCCAGGCCACTGAAGTCGTAAATTAGAAATGACTGTTATCCTGTGTATACTGAAATATATTCAAATATGCAATACAAACAGCTTTAGAGCACTAAGCTAAAAATAAAGTAACAATTTTCATTGTCTAAATATAATTTATTCTTGTATATGTATTCAACTAGTCAAGCCTTTATTTCATCCAGCCTATAGATATAAAAGTCTCTACTCCACACAATTATTGAAAGCTCGACATAACACTGCTTTCCTATAACTGAGCAACAATTTTATGTAAAAACCTAAATTAAAGTATTACACAGCTGGGAAGTTTTGGAACAATGTGCCCTTGATATTAACTACAACACAACAGGTCATACAAATGTTCAAAATGTTTGAAATTTTATTACAGAAACTGCTTCCTAAAAACTCTTCATTTACCAGTAATAGTTACATAGAATTAATTTTGATGAAATCTCTAGATGAAATTACTCAAGATATCCCATTAAAATTGCAATTTTATCTCGGACAAACAAGTATGTTAAATATAGCAATCATGAAAAACATTCTGAGACAAAAGCAGCAATGTTTAAAGAAAGGGCAATTATTATACTTCTGAAAAGTAATCTTACTAAAATCTAAATGTTCATTTAAAATTTTATTTAATAATATAAAATACTGATGAAAAGCATCCATAATAGCTGGAAATAAAGGAAATAAAAGCCTATGATGGAAACATAAATGCTAATAAGCAGCAAATAGCTCCTTTAAAAAAATAATAAAAAACCTGCCTACCTAACCTAAATGGAGATATCCAAAGATAATCTTTAATGAAGTTACAGTACAATAAATGAAGCTATGGTACAACAAAAATAGCACCATGGAGGAAAAATACTTTGTCACATTATTTAGAAAACTTAAATACCAAATCTTTCTAAAAGCTGTTTTTTAACTTTCCTAAAAATACATCTCTTCTCATAAAACTTTTGACTATTAACGGATACCATTAATGACCAGGAAAAAAAGACAGACTATAAGATAACACTGGCTACTGATTCAAGCATTATATGAAAAAAACTTTTAAATTAACACTTATCAATACTTCTCAATAAAGCAAACCAAGTTGCCATCTCATCACTACTTAGAACCTACTGATTAAGGGAACACTGGTTTTCAACACACCCAAAATCTTCTATATAATCTTCTATATACTATGCATATAATATTTATAGTATCTAGACAAGTACCTATAAATAATAGCAGATATTTGTTACTGAGATCCTGGTTACATTCCAGCATCACAGCGTAAAAACATGACATAATAATGACTTTTCAGGGGAAGGGGACATGGATTTAATTTATATTTTTATCTTTGGATTTGCCTTAAATAAGAAAGGTTAGAAATACAATGTCTAACTACTAATAGAAGTTAATTATTATATTCCGAGACTTCAATTTTCAAATATCCCTAACTTACCTCTAGCACTCTAGGAAGGGTAAAGGAGCATAAGCAATCCTTTTTAATGTCTTTCAGCTCTATTCTCAGAAATAACTGTTTAACACACAATTATTCACAAAGTACTTTGTTATTATTATTAAATTTATTTTCATTATTAAGAGAATTTTATGGGAAACTTTTTAACATGCTGGAGAGATCTATGATTTTAACTGTCAGTAACATTCCCCTTCTGATGCTACAATCTTTCTGTAAATGAGATAATCAGAATGCCTTAGAATATTCCATGTTAATATAACACATTACCATATAAAATACCAATTCATGTTGTATATTACATTTTTCACTATATATACACTTGTACTTAGTAATATTGACAGTATCTTAAAGAAGATTAATGAATACTATTTTACATAGCTTTACTCAAGTTTATGAAAAAGAATAATTTGATGATGATCATTTTGTAAGTATTTTAGAAGGAGCAAAATAAGTTTTCAGCTTCCTATTCATGTCTTCAGGATGCTGTTACTTTCTAGAAATCCACTGCTACATACTTCTAGTAAAATACAAAAGAGGTAGAGATTACATTTATTAAGGTGATTTTGTAAACTGAAAGACAGTATTTTTCACTACCACTTATCAAATGTCAATACGGAAAAATCACTTGAAGTTCACTACAACTGTGTCCCCACCCAAAAAACAATACACACAGCCCTCACGTCTATGATTTAGTTTTAATGTATTTCAAATTAGAATGCAATTCAAATTAAAACTAGTATATAATATGTGATACCTTTACAAATTTTGATACCTTCTTACCAAAACTTAAGAGTTGTGATATAAGCTGAAACAACTTATTTCTAATCAGCATCTCAAAATACTGCAGTGCAGTAAAACAACACTGTAACAAAAACTCAGCTTTCAATCCTATGAGGTAAGTCTACTGTTAGACCATTTTAGAGATGACAAAACTGAGGCACAGAGCTGTTAAATAATTTGGTCAAGATAATACAGGTAGTAATTAGTTGAGCCAACCTATAACATTTTGATAAAATAGAATTCATAAGATTTCCACCTTCACAAGGTGCCTTCATTCTTCAATAATTCCAATAACTGAAACCTAACAAAAGGCAAGATTTCTCTTTTTTTTTTTGAAAGAGGGTCTTGCTCTACCACCCAGGCTGGAGTGCAGTGGCGTCATTATACTTCACTGCAACCTCAAACTCCTGGGCTCAAGCGATACTCCTGTGTCAGCCTCCAAAAGGCAAGATTTTTAACTTATCCTTAATAATGTTTATAAGATTGTGTGCCTTTCCATGAAAACAATTACATATACGTATTCCTAAAAGGTTGTCACTCAAGTGTACTTAAATTAACAGATGACCAAAAAAGGAAGCAAAAGTTGGCCCATTCCCAGAACCAGGTATCAAAGGAGCACTAAGAATGCCCAAGACCCTTTCAGGAAGTGCACAAAGTTAAAACTATTTCATGGCAGGGTGCAGTGGTTTGAGTGGGTCAATCCCAGCAATTGGGAGGATTGCTTGAGGCCAGGAGTTTGAGACCAGCCTGGGCAACACAATCAGAAGTCTCTTGGAAAAAAAAGAAAAAGAAAACAGAAAAAATTAGCCAGGAGTGGTAGCTCCATGTCTGTAGTCCCAGCTACTTAGGAGGCTGAGGCAAGAGGATGACTTGAGCTCATACAGGGAGTTATGACCGTGTATCATTGCATTCCAGCCTGGGCAAGAGAGTGAGGCCCTGTCTTAAAAAAACAGAAAACAAAAACAAAACGAATGAAAAAACCCACTTCATGTTTCTATTAACGCTAAGACATAGTTATAATACTATGCTCTTATGAAGCTTTTTACTATATCAACACTCACCACATTCAATGGTGCAAAAGCAATGGCCGGGAAGTCTCAGTGTTTCAGCACAAATCAAGGTACTTGCACTCAATTTTTACTAATAACCATTAAATCTGTCACATGCATGAAACTTAAGTTTAAAGATTTAAAGTATGAAAAAAACATTTTAATTATGAAGACCTAAACAAATTAGTAAAAATTATTACTTTTATTAAATCTTGGACACATGCCTTTAATATTCTTTAAAAACCCCACAATTTATACACAAAGCACTCTGCATTCTGAAGTAGTGTGGTTATTTCAAGAAAAAGCATTTGTAATTGGACTGCATGTTGAATGAGCCACTTTTTTCATAAAATACGATTTTTTCTTGAGATACTACCATCTGACAAACTATGATTACTGACTTGAATATTTGTCAGACATTTTCTAATGAGATCAATATTAAGAACTATGACTTCTTTTTGACTTTCTATAATAAAATGCATTAACATTTGGATAATCTGCTTAGGTCACGGGATCAGTATTTTTCTATCGATTGGTACAGGACATTACAAAATCATGTGTGAGTAAAAATTGAAGGTAGAGCAAAAAATTTTAATGCAAAAGAAGTACTTTTAAGATACTACCACTTGTTTAAGTTTTACTGTAGTATCAAAAATAATCCACCATTATCTAAAGAAATTAACATATTTCTCCCTTTACTTATCACTTATCCACGTAAAGACAGGTTTTTCTTTTCTTTTTTTCTTTTTTTTTTTTTTTCAGACAGAGTCTCGCTTTGTTGCCCAGGCTAGAGTGAGTGCCGTGGCATCTGCCTAGCTCACAGCAACCTCAAACTCCTGGGCTCGAGCAATCCTGCTGCCTCAGCCTCCCGAGTAGCTGGGACTACAGGCATGCGCCACCATGCCCGGCTAATTTTTTTATATATATATTAGTTGGCCAATTAATTTCTTTCTATTTTTATAGTAGAGACGGGCTCTCGCTCAGGCTGGTTTTGAACTCCTGACCTTGAGCAATCCGCTGGCCTCGGCCTCCCAGAGTGCTAGGATTAGAGGCGTGAGCCACCGCGCCCGGCCACGACAGGTTTTTCTTAATGTTTTTTAACCAAAAGAGCTTTTTGTAAGACATGGAATAAATATGGAACACAGACCATTTTCTACAGAGCAGAACATTAAAAAAACTTACAAAACGTAATACTACCATTCTTCCCACAACATCGAAGTTCAACATTAAAAATATCTGTAAAAATGTAAAATAAGGTCACTTCCCTATACAACAGATTTTCTTTAAAATTTGTTTTAATTTCTAATATGGGATTTACTGATATAACCTAAACAAAAGCTCTCTGAAGTCCTCAATACTTTTTAAACATGTAAAGGGATCCAGAAGCCAAAAGGTTTGAGAACTACCATTTTTAAACTCCAGTCAGACTTCCTTCATGAAAATACACAATAGCATAAAACTTGTTCTAGTTCTAATGTAAATTAACCTAACCAATATTTCCCAAACAGTAGTAATAAATATGCCATGACCAGCACAAAACACTATTTTTTTTAAACACAGACTTTTTCCTATAATATCTAAATACTTCTATCAATCTGTGGTTTTTTAAATTTATTTATTTGTTTGTTTATTTATTTCTAAGACAGACTCTTGGACTAGAGTACCATGGCGTTAGCCTAGCTCACAGCAACCTACAACTCCTAGGCTCAAGCAATTCTGCTGCCTCAGCCTCCTGAGTAGCTGGGACTACAGGCATGCGCCACCATGCCCGGCTAATTTTTTCTATATATATTAGTTGGCCAATTAATTTCTTTCTATTTTTAGCAGAGATGGGGGTCTCACTCTTGCTCAGGCTGGTTTCAAACTCCTGACCTCAAGCAATCCACCTGCCTCAGCCTCCCAGAGTGCTAGGATTACAGGCGTGAGCCACCACGCCCAGTCCAATCTGTGATTTTAAACATGCAGGTTGAGCATCCCAAATCTCTAGTCCAAAATCCAAAATGCTCCAAACCTAAAACTTTTTGGGCACCAAGATGATGCCACAAGTGGAAAATTCATGTGATGAGTCCAAGTCAAAACTCTGTTTTGTACACATATTAACAATATTGTGGCCGGGCGCGCTGGCTCAAGCCTGTAATCCTAGCTCTCTGGGAGGCCGAGGTGGGCGGATCGTTTGAGCTCAGGAGTTCAAGACCAGCCTGAGCAAGAGCAAGACTCCATCTCTACTATAAATAGAAAGAAATTAATTGGCCAACTAATATATATAGAAAAAAAAAATTAGCCGGGCATGGTGACACATGCCTGCAGTCCCAGCTACTCGGGAGGCTGAGGCAGTAGGATTCCTTGAGCCCGGAGTTTGAGGTTGCTGTGAGCTAGGCTGACGCCACGGCACTCACTCTAGCCTGGGCAATAAAGTGAGACTCTGTCTCAAAAAAAAAAAAAGAATATTGTATAAAATTAACTTCACAATTTGTATATATGAAGTATAAATAAACCAAGCATGGTGGCTCATGCCTGCAATCCCACCATTTTGGGAGGCCAAGGTGAGTGGATCACTTGAGGCCAAGAGTTTGAGACTAGCCTAACATAGTAAGACCCCATCTCTACAAAAAAATTTAAAATAGGCCAGCTGTGGTGGCGCACACCTGTAGTCCTAGCTACTAGAGAAGCTGAGGCAGGAGGATCCCATGAACCCAGGAGTTTGAGGTTACAGTGAGATGAGCAATGATCATGCCACTACATTCCAGCTAGGTAACAGAGCAAAATCTGGCTCTTAAAAAGGGGAGAGAGAGAGGGAGGGGAAGGGGTGAGGGGGAGGGAGGGAGGAAAGGAAGAAGGGAGGAAGGAAGGAAAGGAAGGAAAGGAAGGAAGGAGCAGCAGCAACAAACTTTTTCTTTAGACTTAGGTCTCATCTCATCTCTAAGAGATCTCATTATATATGCAAATATTCCAAAATCCAAAAATATGTAATCCAACGTACTTCAGGGTCCAAGGCATTTTGGATAAGGGATACTGAACCCATATAATGAGGGGTTTTCCCCCCAAGTTAACCTAATTTAAAAGAATTCCACGGTACTCAGGTAAGGCAAAAGTAAAGTCTAAGGATACAGTAAACCTAAGGATACAGTGAACTAAATAAAAACTGCCTTACCTGTGTCAAACTGGAACATTTTATGACAAGATGTATTCACCTAACACTTTGATCAATTCAAATTCTTATTTGAGTAAAAACAGTATTAATGACCACAATCAATATTCTGATTTAGTCACACAGACTTCTGAAGTTTATAAGAATTGTCTAGGTACCACCATGTGCTATTTAGGTTCCACGTCTCAAAAATGAAAATACTAAAAATAACAGAGAACACTTAAATCCACTAAAAAATATGTAATTCTAGAGAAAAGTATAGTAAGTTTTGGTAGGTAACAAAGATTCAGCTGCTTCTTTTTTCTGGACACAGGGTCTTGTCCTGTCATCCAGGCTAGAGTGCAGTGGTACAATCACAGCTACTCCAGGGCTCAAGCAATGTTCCTGCCTCTGCCCTGAGTAGCTGGGACTACAGGTACAGGCTACCACACCCAGCTTTTTTTTTTTTTTTGAAAGACACATTGTCTCACTAAATTGCTCAGGCTGGTCTGAATTCCTGGTCTCAAGTGATCCTCCCCATCTCAACCTCCCAAAGTGCTGGGATTACAGGCATGAGCCACCATGTCTGGCCCAACTTCTTTATCATTAAATATTCCTAAAAATAAATTTCCCAAAAAATCAATTACATTTAGCACTTGTAAGAATTTTAGTTAGCAAACTGCATTCTTTTATCTCTTCCTTCACTAAAAGTTTACATAAATAAGAATATTAGTTAACTAGCCAAACTTTCATAAGATTAGATAAAAACTGTTAAGCATCCAGAAATAATAGCTAACAGCATATTTAGACATAAAGAAAGGAAAAAAAATCAATTATATGAATGAAATATTAAGAAAACTTAACATTTTTAGTTCAGGCGATTAAAAACAATAATTTCTAAAACATTTTATTACTCACTGCTAGTTAGGAAGGGGGAAATTATTTTAAGAAAAAAGACAATCTTTTAATATATATATTCTAGGGTGGGTTTTTTCCCCTCAGTTTGAATACATTCATTCTAAATTATCTTTAAACAATGAAGATTGGGGGAAACGGTCCTCAGTTTTAAGATTTTTAAAATGAAACTTTACAACATACATTATTAGGGAACTGCAAATTAACATGAGATAGTACTACCTGTCTATCAGAATGCCCAAAATCCAAACCACTAACAACAACAAATGCTGGCAAAGGTTGCAAGCAAAAGGAACTCTCATTCATTCATGGGAACGCAAACTGGTATAGTCATTTTGGATTAGAGTTTGGCAATTTCTTCTAAAACTAAACACACTTTTACCATCCAGTATAGCAATACTGTTCTTTCCTGTTTACCCAAAAGAGATGAAAACTTAGGTCCACACCAAAACCTGCATAAGAATATTTATACCACCTTTATTCATAACTGCTAAAATTTGGAAGTAACCAAGGTGTCCTTCAGTAGGAAACAGATAAATTCTGGTACATCCAAACAAAGGAATATTATTCAGCACTAAAAAGAAATGGGCCATCAACCCCTGAAAAGACATGGAGGAAACTTAAAAGCATATAGCTAAGTGAAAAGAGGCCAATCTGAAAAGGCTACTTACTGTATGATTCTAATTATATAACATTCTGGAAATGATAAAACTATGGTAACAGTAAAAGGATCAGCAGTTACCAAGGGGTTAGAGGGCAGATATGAATAAGCAGAGCACAAAGGATTTTTATGGGAGTGAAAATACTCTGTATGATATTATAATGATAGATGCATGTCATTACCTTTGCCAAACCCTCAGAATGTACACCAAGAGGCCAGGTGCGGTGGTTCACATCTGTAATCTTAGAATTCTGGGAGGCCGAGGCGGGTGGATCGCTCAAGGTCAGGAGTTTGAAACCAGCCTGAACAAGAGCAAAACCCCATCTCTACTATAAATAGAAAGAAATTAATTGGCCAACTAAATATATATACAGAAAAAATTAGCTGGGCATGGTGGTGCATGCCTGTAGTCCCAGCTACTCAAGAGGCTGAGGCAAGAGGATCGCTTGAGCCCAGGAGTTTGAAGTTGCTGTGAGCTAGGCTGACACCAAGGCAATCTAGCCCAGGCAACAGAGTGAAACTCTGTCTCAAAAAAAAAAAAAAAGGCCGGGTGCGGTGGCTCACGCCTGTAATCCTAGCACTCTGGGAGGCCGAGGCGGGCGGATTGCTCAAGGTCAGGAGTTCAAAACCGGCCTGAGCGAGACCCCATCTCTACTATAAAAATAGAAAGAAATTAATTGGCCAACTAATATACATATAAAAAAAAAATTAGCCGGGCATAGTGGCGCATGCCTGTAGTCCCAGCTACTTGGGAGGCTGAGGCAGGAGGATCGCTTGAGCCCAGGAGTTTGAGGTTGCTGTGAGCTAGGCTGACGCCACGGCACTCACTCTAGCCTGGGCAACAAAGAGACTCTGTCTCAAAAAAAAAAAAAAAAAAAGAATGTACACCAAGAGTGAATCCAAATGTAAACTATGGACTTTGACTGATAAGGATGTGTCAATGTAGGTTCAATTTTAACAAATGTACCACTCAGGTACAGGATTTTGATAATGAGGCATAGCAATAATTATGTGGGGACAGGATTATATAAAAATCTCTGTACCTTTCGCACAATTTTGCTATAAACTTAAAACTTCTCTTTTATTGATTTAAAGATGGAGTCTCGCCCTGTTGCCCAGGCTGGAGTGCAATGGCATAATCACAGCTCACTGCAGCCTTGAATCCTGGGCTCAAATGATGATAATCGTGTCTTAGCCTCCTGAGTAGCTGGGACTACAGGCATGCACCACCATTGCCCAGATAATTTTTTAATTTTTTGTGCAGACAGGGCCTCACTATGTTGCCCAGGCTGGTGTCCAACTCCTGGCCTCAAGCAATCATCCTGCCTCACCCTTCCAAAGTGCTGAGACATTACAGGTGTAAACCACAGCACCCAGCCAAACTCCTCTTTAAAAAAAAAAAAAACAAAATAGAGAGACAGACAGACAGAAAGACTTTAAAATAGTTCCTTTTGAATAACCAATTTCATTCTTCCCCCACCCCCTTTTATTAGGGGACAGGGTCCAGGCTGGGTCAAACCCCAGGGCTCAAGCAATCCTCTCACCTCAGCCTCCCAAGTAGCAGGGACTATAGGTGCAGCCTCCCAAGTAGCAGGGACTATAGCAGCCACGACGACTGGTTAATTACATCTTAATTTATACTATAAGGTTTAGTCATGAAACAGAAATAGTTGTTCCTTGTTAAATACTGAATCAGAAATAGAGGCAACAAGAAATAGAAGTAGGGAGACTTAGTGTGTTCATTAACTTGACATATACCTCATAAACCAGATATATTCAACAATGTATTTTTTTAAGGCCTAGTTCCAGGTAATTGAGTAAATAGATTATTCTCACGTTACTGTCAAATTCAACTGAATATATAGCAAATTTCACAGCTATTTTTTAATATTACATAGGGTGGCTTTGTAACTGAAGGTGAATTAAATGTAATCACATACACTCTAGCAAACAAAGAGACAGAAGGAAATAAGTATTTTAGATAAATTAAACATTTTTAAACATTCAGCTGAGAATTTTATTTTTAATGCATATACCCGAGAATATTTATAAGATTGCCATTGTCAATTATCATGGCAAACTCTCTGAAGAGATGCTTGTAAAACCTGAAGTTGATCAGCAGTATTTAAGCATTCCTCAAATTTACTTTATACAAAACTCCTAAAGAAATGAGCAATGACATCAGCTATTAAGACAAATATAATACTATTAATAGACTCTTACCAAAGTTCACATAATACTGGTGACTGGTTTGCATTTCTTTATCCATAACTTCTTTCTTACTGAATACATTCCCTTAACAAAGTTAAACACTGTCACAAATGGCACTATCACAACTGGCCAGGTCAAGGTATGAAAGATGAAACAAAAGAACAAATATAAACTGCACAAGAAGCAATTCCAAATTGGTCTCATTAACAGAAGAAAGCAATGGAAAGAAGAAAATAAGGCATATGTAAAAAAGGCCAATGTATGAGGAATTAAGTCCATATTTTAGAGCATGTCATTTTCTGTTTGTGATATTTGTGATATTAAGACATTAGATAATTTTAATAGTTTACCAGAAGTTTTAAAATTTTGTCAAATTAATAAATTTTACCTAAGTATCTAACTCAAAGCAAAAGATTCAATACATAATAATTTTTTCAATATTAAAGTAGTACCAAAACAGAAATTAAGAAGTTACTTAAAATTCACAATTATAACAGAAACTACTATAACAACCATATTGGTAGTTTAAAATCATGATTTCGAAAAAGCAGTATGCCAAATGAAGAAGTTATCTTATGAAAAATATGGTAAATTTACAACCAGAAAAGCCAGGGTTTGAAACATAGTAAACAATATAGTGGAATATACCACAAGACAAAGAAGCAACTTACCCATATATTTTCAGTAATTTGAAATATTTAAAAGCCTTTGAAAATCTATAATTATCAACAGTCTAACTTAAATAAATGTATCTCATGAGAACATGCTTACAAAACCAAGTTCCTACATCCCAACACTAGAAGTAAATATTAAAACATGAATATTGATATTCCCATTTTTTCGTTTTAGTATAAAATTCTGACATTTCAGATGATACTACAGAGCTTCATATCCTGAATAGGAAGTACAGAAGATATCAGATAATGATAAGCCTAAAAAGCATTTTTATTGAATCACCACATAGAACTCCTGTAAGGTGGCTTCTAAATACACTTAACAAGTCACAAAGCAGAAGTAACATGTTAAATTTTTATGCCTTCCTAGGATCTTTTCATTATTAATTCAAACTAATAATTAGACAAAATTCTTATTAACTGGGTCACACTTATTAGAAATTATACAAGACATGTTTAGTTAACCACTTCTATTCACCAGTCTTGAGTCTCCTCTGATTCCTCAAAAATAAAAGTCGACATTAACTAAGAGAAAAATCTTACCATTGTGAACAAAAATTGATTATAACTTACCATTTCTAATGAAAAGACATGAGGTATGCCTATTAATACAACACAGCAGAGTAATAAATGAATTATATCAGTTAAAAAAAAAAATTAAGTTCCACAATAGTACCAAGGCTACTTAATGGCATGCTTAACACTCACCAGCAGTAGAGAATTTGTCTAAACTCTCAGAACTTTTTACTGCTTAATATACATACCCTCCTGTGTTAAGTATTCTAACCTAAAATCCTCTAATATTCTTTGTATCCACAGTACTCTGCACTGTGTTTTGAACACAGGAAACTGTAAACAACATTTCTTCCTGAATGGAAACCTCCGAGCCTTCCTGTAAGCCTAATCCCTCTCAAGAAACATTCCAGTGGGATCCGCAATTCGAAAGTTAGGTGTGCTCAAAACCAAGTACAAAATGGTTATTAATTCTCTGCTTTGAAAATTACTCTTATTATGTGATTCCATTATGAAGTCTATAAAAGTACGGAGTTGTGCCTCGATGCCACCTATATTTTCCAAAGTACGAAGTGTTTACCAACTGAGGTATTAGTATTCAATAAATACCAAGATGTCAGGGCCCATGAAAAACACTGAAAACCACGATTGAGCTGCATGGGCATTTGAAAAACAAGATATCAACAACTATTTACTTTTCTCATTTTACATCTAACTAACTATAATATGACAAATATAAAATTCCTGACTTAAAAAAACTCAGCACAGGGCCGGGCGCGGTGGCTCACGCCTGTAATCCTAGCACTCTGGGGGGCCGAGGCGGGCGGATTGCTCAAGGTCAGCAGTTCAAAACCGGCCTGAGCGAGACCCCATCTCTACTATAAAAATAGAAAGAAATTAATTGGCCAACTAATATATATATAAAAAAAAATTAGCCGGGCATGGTGGCGCATGCCTGTAGTCCCAGCTACTCGGGAGGCTGAGGCAGCAGGATTGCTCGAGCTCAGGAGTTTGAGGTTGCTGTGAGCTAGGCTGACGCCACGGCACTCACTCTAGCCTGGGCAACAAAGCGAGACTCTGTCTCAAAAAAAAAAACAAAAAAAAAACTCAGCACAATTAGTGGACAACAAACTCAGAAAAAACTTACATTTCAACTTGGTAAGTACTACAAAAATTATATTAAAATGAAAAGGATCACAACTCGGGTGAGGAATCAGATAATATCTGAGCAGAGTGTAAACAGATGTTCTTCATGAGAAAAAAAGACGAAAATTTTTCTGGGCTATGAACCTCTCTGAAACTCTAATGGAAGGTAAGACCAAAAAAGACACTAGAGTCATGTGACATATAAATAATGAAGTACAATTAGGTGTCCTCTGAAAAAGCATATATAGAATATAAGAGATTCAGTAATCATTTCCACCTTGTCATTCACAAAAGTCTTTAAAATATGAATGATGAAACAGAGAAAAGAAAACTACTACTTATAATCGTAATATATGATGAGGGTAATCATATATCCTGGTTTACCTAAGAAAGCCCATTTTATGCACCTGCTATAAAAAGTATTTTAAGTAATATCCATATTCGTTGGTCCCGGTTGTGATGAAAAAGTTTAAGTTTTCCCATATAGGATTAGATATTATTAATATTAAAACTATTAAATAATCCTTTTGAGAAGTGATCAAATAATACCTGGTTAAATCTGACAAATACCTT
This sequence comes from Mirza zaza, assembly GCA_008750895.1. NCBI lineage: Eukaryota > Metazoa > Chordata > Mammalia > Primates > Cheirogaleidae > Mirza > Mirza zaza. The sequence goes on along the minus strand of VSMD01027474.1, from coordinate 11,916 downwards.
TAACCCAAATAACCCAAATCGTCAAGATTCTAAAGATCATTTCAGGTATGTGTAAACATTACAAACTTTACATCTCTGTTTTCATCTGAACACAAAAGTCTGTCAATTTCTAATTGTGTATCACCACTCAAGTATTCAGAAAAGTCTTTAGGTTGTTATGATAATCGATTAAATTATTTTAGTGAATAAATAAAAAATATAAACAACCCAAATTGGTCACAACTAGAACATTACATGTGAAACCACTGACAATATTACTGTTATTACCCATTTTGATTTTCACCAACACATCCAAACCACTGGGACTGGGCCACCATTATACCTGCATTAGGTCACACCAAATTCTACAGCAAATAATTCTTCAGTTATTTTCAGAGGACGATGTAGAGGCCATAAAAATCTCTCGTAAAATGTGTCCTTTGTTTGAATGCGTCAAGTGTTTAGAATTCCACAAGCAAACCAAAACAATTTTCTACTGCAACATAATCAAACTATTTGTTAGAGCTAAAAAATTTGCCGATAAAGGAATGATGGCCATGTGGAAATCACAAAATTTTAACTTCTCTCAAATTTTCACACACTACTTCAGAAATTAAGTTTGTACCTATTAGTAACAATAGAGATCATTTCTCTCTGCCAGCACCAATTAATGGAAATTTTTATGACTGGAATTTCTGTTCCTGAGTTTTATTCATGGCACATCAGAGAAGTCAGGTTATAATTAAATCAAAGGGTGATTAAGAAAAACAATGCCCACGCAGGAAGCAAGAAAAAAGACTGACAAAGTTGTTACTGGTTGAATAATAGGCCAAATTTGGCAATATTGATCAAGAGGAGGTAACATTTGAAACAACAATGTTTTATACCTGTATTGATTAGAACTATAAAAGATTTTAAGACTCCAAGTTATTAGCTATAGGGTAATGACACTTTACCAGTTCTTCCCACAACATTTTCTCTTTTTCTCTTTATAACCATAACTACCAATGAACCTTCTGGACACTAATTTGGATTCCTCAGGAAATCTGGATCTGGGATATGAGGTTCTGTGCTAAAAACACTGGAAAAGAATATATAAATTAATAAATTTACATTACAATTCACAAACTCTGAGTTTGGTTAACATGAGCCACTTTTTATAGATTCCCCCCAGCTCTCAGATTGCCTCTAAATCAGGAGCAAAGATTTTTGGTACAGGGCTAGATGTGAATATTTTAAGCTTTGCAGGACATACAGTCTCAATACGGTCTCATATAGTTCTATGTATTCAAATCAGTATGTATGTATTCAAATCAGCCTCAGTAAGACAAAGCAACCATAAATAAGCAATCAAAAAAATGTGCTGTGTTACAATAAAATTTACAAAAACAGGCAGCATGCAGGTTGAGCATGGCCTACTCTACTCTGTCAATCCCTGGTGTCTAGATGAAGTAATTAAAATACTAAGAAGTAATGTATAGTTTGAAACAATTATCTCCTACACATACAGGCTGAAAGCCCAATTCAAGGTTGTCACACCCAAATTTCACAGGACACTCTTCACATAAAATGCTGTGTTACTTGAATTGTGCTCCAAAGACAGCTGCAGTGAAATGCACCTATATAGTACCAGCTATTCAGAAGGCTGAAGTGGGAGGATCATTCCAGCCCAGGAGTTCAAGGCTGTAGTTCGGTACAACTGCACCTATGAATAGCCACTGCACTCCAGCCTAGGCAACACAGCAAGACTCCACCTTGAAATAAACAGTCTTCTATTTGAATCATACCCCCTCCATGTTAAACCACACCAAGCATGCTCTCCACTCACACTCCCCAGGACCCATAAAAATTTCAACTACTACTACTATTGATTTCAACATATCTCTCGTTTCAATGTCCAGCCAGTGGTTTTCAACCTTTGCTAAGAAAAAGAATACACAAGCTGTAGAGTTTTTTAAAAGGCAGATCCCATGGCCCCAATGCAGACCTACTAAATAAAAATATTTGGTGGATGGGATCTCAGGCATTTTTCTTTTCTTTTCTTTTTTTTTTTTGAGACAGAGTTTCACTTTATTGCCCAGGCTACAGTGAGTGCCGTGGCGTCAGCCTAGCTCACAGCAACCTCAAACTCCTGGGCTCAAGCAATCTTGCTGCCTCAGCCTCCCAAGTAGCTGGGACTACAGGCATGTGCCACCATGCCCGGCGAATTTTTTCTATATTTATTAGTTGGCCAATTAATTTATTTCTATTTATAGTAGAGATGGGGTCTCGCTCTTGCTCAGGCTGGTCTCGAACTCCTGAGCTCAAACGATCTGCCCACCTAGGCCTCCCAGAGAGCTAGGATTACAGGCTTGAGCCACCACGCCCGGCCCGGCATTTTTCTTTTCTAAGTTCCACAAATGTGTTGCAAGGTTGAAAACTAATGGATTTAGCAAACAATATGAAAGGACAATGCATCACAATCTATGTGGATCACAAAACCAACTAATTTCTAGGTATATAACTTAGGAATTCACATTTTTAAAAAGCTCCCTGAGTGTTTATTATGTACATTAAAAAAACACTATCCTGCTGGGCCCAGTGGCATATGCCTGTGGAGGTTGAGGCGAGACTCTTCTCTAAAAAATATTTTTTAGAAAAGACAAGAGAAAATAAAAAAGAAAATTAATGTCCTTGGAAGAGACATTACACTGTTTGCCTCTGGGAACCTTTCCTTAATGTTTCTGGCCTCACTATTTGATAATCTCTGGGAGGCCACAACAGAACACCTCTGACAAACAAAGATAACTGGGTCAAATTGTTGCCTTACCATAGAATAACAAATTTATTACACACACTTTAAAATATCAAAGGCTATTCCCAACTACTAAAATGAGGCCAAAAAAACTTTGGTACCCAGTCAGGTATTTAATTTAATGCAGGATATCTGAAACAGATTTGGAGCACTATTCTTTTCTTTATTGAAAAAGCCAATATTATTTACCATACCAGAAAAATAAGCTTCTCAGATTTTAAAACTTAATAGTATACAACCTAAACTCTACCCCAATTTTCCCAAAGTATTCATGAGTACATGACACAATTACCAAAGCTAGAATAAGACTAACATCTGGATAATATTATGACATTGACATTTTCACAAGAAGTTTACTTCAAGAAACTGTATCAACAAAATATTAGAATTAAAATCTGCCATTTACTGCAAGGCAAACTGTTTCCTCAAATAAAGACTGTAGTACACTGTAGTACTTAAGTATTTAAACTAATTAATCTACAGTAAGTGGAGCAATCTAACATGAAAATAATCACAAGGCAATTATGAAAGACAATCTCATAAAATTCTTATTGTTTCCAGAATAATCACTTTTAATATGTGATTGTGATAAGCAGAAAACTTCAACTTAGTGAATACTGGCTAGAAAATGGTCAAATATACTCTACACTATGGTAAGAACAAACCCAAATGTAATTAAGACACAGTATAAAAATGCACACATACTTAAGGCAGTCAAAAGTATATTATTCTACAAAAGTAAAAAATATCATGTTTATAATTATAATAGTAATTATCAAAAAGTTCTACTTCTAAGGAAAAATAAAGTATGAAATAAAAAGGACAACTTATAATTGATGAAGTACTGAGTTATATCCTTGAGACTCTTAAAAATATATTACCATGTGTATCATAAAACTATGATCAAGTTGAAGGCTGACAAAGAAAAATATGACCAAATATGATGAGGTTTTCCTCATCCTTTGTTACACTAAAAAAATATTATTTAAGACATAAAATATGTAAATCAATATTTATTTTATTCTTCAAAGCCCCATACTCTTAGCTGCATTGGAATATTTCTAATAGGAAGACCAGAAAAAAATGAGAAGTGGCATCTGAAAACTAATGAAGGAAATCTACTTCACTCATTACTCGGGCAAGCTGAACACTTACCATTTGACTCCTCCCTTTAAACTGAACAGTGAAAAAAGAGAAAGCACATAAGAGGGCCTAATTTCAAAGCTTCCAAAAAAAAAAAAAAAAAACAAGCATTAAAATTATTTAACAATTTTCTCCATAGACAATTTTCAAAGTAAATGAATGACTGATAACAACTGCCTCAAGTTACTGCTAGTAACACAATATTTTCCTATAGTTTTCCTGTTAATACAAAATAAATGAGAACTATAAAGAGCTTTTATTAACATTTTTTTAGTAGTTGGTAAGTTTGTATTAGCAAGGAATTATGAAGCTAGGAACCAAATAAAACTGACACCAAAATAAAAAACCTGTGCCTATTCATATAATTTCTAATTTCAAAAAAAATCTAAGAAAACACATACTGCATTTCTCTGTAAATATTTAATTCTGTTAGCCAAATTATCACATCTCATTTACATACTATTTGAAATACAGATGCTCTTCAGAAAATCAACAGCACACTACTATGTGGCCTATCTAACATAAGTACTAATTTTATAAAAGATCACAAATATTCTAGCCCAGGGTTCAACAGATAAAAGGCCAGAGAGAGCAAATATTTTAAGTTACTGTGGATCACAAATAGTTTCTAATATTCTTCTTCTTCTTTTCTCTAATAACCCTTTAAAAACGTAAACACCAACCCTATCTCTGTGGTGGAGCTGTATGAGAACAGGCAGTGATCCCAGGCTATGGTTTCCTGACTTCTACTCTAGTCAAATTAATCATGATGCTTCAAAAACATGCAACACAAATTTTAACTACTTGAAAAAAGTTATCTTAATATTTAAATGCATAATCACCTAATTCTTTTTATGACCATGCTCTTCTGAAACAATATATGATCTGTTTTGAAATGCCAATGAGTATGAATATTTTTAAATATATGATTAATCTATTCTCAAAGTTCATTAAATATTTGTAAAATTTTCCCTACCACAAAAAGGAATTTTAAAAACAAAAATGTTTAAGAATTTGCAGTAATTCAATTTTAAGTTGTAGCAATGTTTCAAATATTTTAAGATAGAAAAGTAAAATTAAAATAGTCCATTGTTAATTATACGAATACTAAATAACACTAAGCATACAGAAAATCCTGGTATGTAAGTTATTTTAATTAAAGAATAAGGGCCGGGTGAGGTGGCTCATGCCTGTAATCCTAGCGCTCTGTGAGGCCGAGGCGGTTGGACTGCTCTAGGTCAGGAGTTTGAAACCACCTTGAGCAAGAGCGAGACCCGGTCTCTACTATAAATAGTAAGAAACTAATTGGCCAACTAATATATAAAGAAAAAATTAGCCGGGCATGGTGGCACATGCCTGTAGTCCCAGCTACTTGGGAGACTGAGGCAGCAGGATTGCTTGAGCCCAAAAGTTTGAGGTTGCTGTGAGCTAGGCTGACGGCACTCACTTTAGCCTGGGCAACAAAGCGAGACTCTGTCTCAAAAAAAAGATAAAAAAAAGAAGAAGGAGTTTGAAACTGAATTTATGATATAGCCAACTTAATCAAGTTTCCTTCTAGTCCCCTAAATGATGTATGTATGACATTATTACAAACAGCTACACATTCACTCCAAAAATATAAAATTTATGCCAGAAAAATATTAAGAAAGTTAATTCCATCAATTTTACTATAAGCAAGCACTTTAGTAAATATTCAGGTAAACAAAAAGAGTAGGCAGAATTTCCTAATCCTCAAGGGAAGTTTGCCTAAATATGGTATATACAGTCTATACGTGATATATGGTCTATACATGATTCTCTTTGAAGATAAAAACACTAGTTACTATTTTTCAAATATACATCTGAAAAACTTAAAAATTTCACTTTATTTTATAATATCATAAAACACCCTTACAACATTGATAAATCCAACAGATTTATATTCAAATGTAACAAAAAAGCTACGATGTCACTGAGTGCTATATAGTCAAAGAAGAAAAGTAAAGAATGGTAAAATAATGCTAGAAATAACTCGAAATTTAAAATGCTTAAAAAAGTTAAGTCAACTAATTTGGGAATGGAATTTTAAAATCAATTAAACCTTTAGAATGACTTATAAAAAAATTTCTCTAACTGAATTTCAGTGCTATATAATTTTAATTCAAAGGACATTTACTTGACAGTAGGATAAAAATTTCTTATCAGTATACAAGTTAGGATTTATTTTACTGTGTATATTCTTTTTAATAAAAAAAAATTTTTTGGCCGGGCGCGGTGGCTTAAGCCTGTAATCCTAGCACTCTGGGAGGCCGAGGCGGGTGGATTGCTCAAGGTCGGGAGTTCAAAACCAGCCTGAGCGAGACCCCATCTCTACTAAAAATAGAAAGAAATTAATTGACTAACTAAAAATATATATAGAAAAAATTAGCCGAGCATGGTGGTGCATGCCTGTAGTCCCAGCTACTCGGGAGGCTGAGACAGTAGGATCGCTTGAGCCCAGGAGACTGAGGTTGCTGTGAGCTAGGCTGACGCCATGGCACTCACTGCTAGCCTGGGCACCAAAGTGAGACTCTGTCTCAAAAAAAAAAAAAAAAAAAATGTTTTAATTACCTAAAGACAAAAGAATGGGGACACAAAAGGACCCCAAAAAAAGTACCAATGATTTGAATTAATACTTTTAACCTCAGAAACTTATTTTAAAAGTTTGCGTTCTTATTAATCATGGCTTTGGAACACCAGAGAAAAAATGATAGTAAATACTTTTCAGAATAATGAGTTAAACTGGCATCTTTCAAGGTGAATAATGAGGCTCTTTATTAGTTATCATTAAGAACTTGTAGACTTTAACATATTTCAAGTAGTCGTGTTTGCCCAACCGTCCTGCCCTCACAAAAACAAAAACCTGGGTCAGTCAGATCAAGTCTTTTGAACTAACGCCAGTTTGCAGGAAACAGGGATAAAGCACATGTCAAACATCACTGCAAGGATGTAATCTGCAAAATCGAGGATATGAGATACTCTATACAATGAAGCTCTGCTGATAGATAAGAAAGCAAGCAAAAGGGAGAGAGGAGAGAGGAAGAGAGAAAAGAAAAAGAAAAGAGGAGAAAAGCTATAGACCAAAAAGACCAACTATATCAACCAATCCAAAGAAATCAACTGTAAAAAATATGTATATATTTGTAAGACCTAGGCAAATCTGAACTTTAACAAGTTAACAATAAAGAACAGACAATTTTTAAATATATAACAGTTATTTTTTTAAATCCTCATTCTTTTAAAGATATATACTTAAAATAATTATTAATAATATCAATTCAGGAATTTCACACAAAATAATTTTCAAAATAAAGCGGGCATACTTAAAGATGAAAAAGATTAGCCTCATGTAACGGTTATGGCTGGATAATGAACACATACTAGTTTCCTTCTGTATATGTCTAAAATCTTCCAAAAAAGACTTTTTAACACAAGTATATGTTTAAAAATCAGTCAAGTGAGATGACACACATATATAAGATCTCTAATTTATTAGCAAACATTTTTAAAAGATCAATGGAAAAAATATAACATCCACTTCATAAAACATAGATATTTTCAAAAACTAATTTTGATTCACTACCTGTAAGACGTTGAGAAAATTACTAGTTTAACATGATATGTTCAAAAAGGTTAGAAAATTGACTACTACATAAACCAAAATCTACAGAATTCTAAATATACATTGTAAACCTGACAATATAAAATCCATTTTAGTTAACTAGTGTTTTACTTACATTTTCCATATAGTTTGGTTTAAAGCCCTCTTGCTGTCGCCTCAGTTCCTCCTGTTCTCTGTGTCGGATCATTTCTTCCTCACGGCGACGATGTTCTTCTTCATGCCTAAAAAAATTTTTAAGCAAAAATTTCACCAACATGACATGTGAGCCATAACTGAATATTTTCATTTACATTATGCCAAAATCTGTGACTAATGACTAGCCATGACATCCTCAATTTATCTACCTTCTTCTATTTTGCTCCAAGCCTTTCATAAATCAAATAAAACAAAGAAATAAAGAAATTTAACTAAGGTTAACTAAACTGAGTAATGTAACTAGGACAGTCATTTGCTCATATTCAAGAAATCAAGAGTTCAAAAAAGCTCAAACATGTACCTTCTTACTATAAAAAAAGAAAAGTCTAGTATCTATTACCAGTGGCATAACAGAGTTCAGAAAGGCACTCAAGAACATAATGAGATAAATCACCTCAAAGGATCACAATGGCTAGACAAAACTCAAGTCCACTAAAGACATTGTGATTTCTTCCATTACTAGAGGAAAAACTCACTGTTAAGACTTCATGTCAGGCCAGGCACGGTGGCTCATGCCTATAATCCTGGCACTCTGGAAGGCCGAGGCGGGCAGATCATTTGAGCTTAGGAGATCATTTGAGATCAGCCTGAGCAAGAATGAGACCCTGTCTCTACCAAAAATAGAAAAAATTAGCTGGCAATGGTGGCACATGCCTGTAGTCTCAGCTACTTGGGAGGCTGAGGCAGAAGGATCGCTAGAGCCCAGGAGTTTGAGGTTGTTGTGAGCTAGGCTGACGCCACGGCACTCTAGTCCAGGCAACAGAGCAAGACTCTGTCTCAAAAAAAAAAAAAAAAAAAAAACAAAACATGTCTGTAGTAAGATGAACATTCACACTCTTTGGAAATGATAAAGGTTTTACACAACCACGAGTTCGGGTCAAGCTTTGCCATCAAATAGACTCACGTCAGATCCGACCACTCACTAAATGATACAAGAAAAAACTTTTGGTTTCAAGGGTTTTTGGTCTTCAGAATTACAGAGAGACTATTGTGGACAATGATTTAGTTGGAGGACAATTTCCAATATATAATTTTAAATGTGCAAAATCCATTTCCAGTAAAGAGGACATATGAACACACAGATAATATGCCGCAGCATTATTTGTGAAAGCAAAAGGTTTAAGACCCATTAATCAGTTTTAACTGGGGGACAATTAAAGTTCACTGATGCCAAGGAACACAACTGTTACAAAGTTCTAGGTCTACACCTACTGACATGAAAGACTGTGTATGGTGTGGCTGTCAGAAAAAAGCCAAGTGAAAAATGAACATTATTTCTATTAGGGCTTTCAAAAGTCTTTTCTATGAGCATACAGGAGGGTATGGGAAAGTTTATACCACTCTGAAAACAAGAGCACTGCACTGAACGGTTATAGGACAACGACAATTCCATAATCTAAATTTATAAACAGCATACAGAGACTTCCCTGCTGTCCACATCTTTGCTTTCAATTATTTCTACTCCACAAGATGCTTTAAATATCACTTCTGTAGAGTTATATAAATTATTGGTTTGGGTCAAGGATTATTTCCTAGGTTATATTCAAAAATGGAACAATTAAGTATAGTTATGACAAATTTTAACATCTTTTGCATTGTATTTTATTAAAAACTGATAAAATTTCAACTTTTTTCCTCTTTTTGTTTTTGGCAGCTCTCACAACGAGAAAAGGTTCAGAGAGCTCCCTCAATTCTAAAATTTGTTTTATTCAGAAGCCTACTAATTATTTAAAGGTCACAAATTTATTTTTTATTTTTGCAGGATTTTGAAAATCTGAGAGACCCTAGACACTAAGCCACGACTCCTACTGGATAGAACTTTCCTGCTGTTCTTGTTCAGCATTATGCCCCCCACCCACATCTATCACAGGGCCCAGGACATCACAAGGGCTTGATAATAATTTGCTGAATGACTTAAGAAAGGAAATGAATGGGTGAAAGGGTAGATGAGTGAATAAGTAGGTGGGAGGAAAAGAAATGAAGAAATAAGTGACCAGCTTGAGCCAAGAGTAAGACCCAATCTCTACTAAAAATAGAAAAATTAGCCTACACAGGAGGCTAAGGTGGGAGAATCAGGAGTTTGAGGCTGTAGTCCACTATGATGATACCATGACATTCTAGCCTTTGGAGACTATCTCCAAAACAAAAACAAAAGAATTAAGTGACCTATGAAAAACTAATTTATTTGTGGCATTGAAAGAAAAACTAGAAATTTGTGTGCCCCAAAGACATTCTTTAATTTATCTCAAAATATACTATCCTAAGCCAATTTTTTCTAACTTCTAACCAAGATCTGGTTTGTTAACAAGTAAAGCTGGTCTTATGTGGTAGCAGTACCAGCCAGATAAATCTCTTCAGTTTAACTGTAACAATTTTCTTGATTTGCTATCTTGAAAGTATGGGATATATTTGACACTTCTTACTACAAAATAAGTTTCTAGACACAGCCCATTTTTCCTTTCCTTTATACATGATGCAAAACTACTCAATTTTAAGACATGTTACTCACATTTCTAAAATTAAGATTCTTACATTATAGGCCAGGCGCAGTGGCTCACGCCTGTAATCCTAGCACTCTGGGAGGCCAAGGCGGGCGGACTGCTCAAGGTCAGGCGTTTGAAACCATCCTGAGCAAGAGCAAGACCCCGTCTCTACTATAAATAGAAAGAAATTAATTGGCCAACTAATATATATAGAAAAAATTAGCCGGGCATGGAGGCACATGCCTGTAGTCCCAGCTACTCGGGAGGCTAAGGCAGCAGTATCACTTGAGCCCAGGAGTTTGAAGTTGCTGTGAGCTAGGCTGACGCCACGGCACTCACTCTAGCCTGGGCAACAAAGTGAGACTCTGTCTCAAAAATAAATAAATAAATAAATAACCTGATCATTCTAACTAACGTTTGCCTGACTCATCTATTACTGTAAGTTCTATAGTGGGAGACTCACTCATCTATTACTGTAAATTCTATAAGTGGGAGAGTTTGTGTCTCTTTTTTCTCCATTTTGTCCAAACACCAGAGTACTATTTTTCTCTTTTCTGTATTTTTAACTTTTTTGGACATACAGAAAAGTTGCATAAACAGTACAGAGTTCCACTATATATCTCATCCAGTTTCTCCTAATATTGACATCTTATATAGACCGGGCGCGGTGGCTCACGCCTGTAATCCTAGCTCTCTGAGAGGCCGAGGCGGGCGGATCCTTTCAGCTCAGGAGTTCGAAACCAACCTGAGCAAGAGCAAGACCCCATCTCTACTATAAATAGAAAGAAATTAATTGGCCAACTAACATACATATATATATATAGAAAAAATTAGCCGGGCATGGTGGCTCATGCCTATAGTCCCAGCTACTCAGGGGGCTGAGGAAGGATTGCTTGAGTCCGGGAGTTTGAGGTTGCTGTGAGCCAGGCTGACGCCACGGCACTCACTCTAGTCTGGGCAACAAAGTGAGACTCTGTCTCAAAAAAAAAAAAAAAATCTTATGTAACCATGGTAAAAAATCACTAAAACGAGGAATGAACACTGGTACAATACTGTAATTAACTACAGACCTTATTAAAATTTCAAGTCTCCCCACTAAAGTCTTTTTCCATACCAGAAACTTAACCAAAATTCCACATTGCATTTAATTTTTATTTCTCCTTACTCCCCCCTCCAGGCTATAATGATTCAGTCTTTCCATCTTTCATGAACTTGACACTATTAAAGAGAAATGATTAATTTGTAGAATGTCCTTCAATTTAGGTTTGTCTGATGTTTTTCATGACTGGAATGAAGTTATGCAAACTGGGCAAGAAATGATGCTGTGTGCTACTCAGTGAATCTTACCAAGGAGCTCCTGGATGTCAACTGTCTTATTACAGTTGAAATTTAATATTTGGTTACAGTGGTAAGTAACCTGTTGGGTTTCTTGACTTTAAATTTACTATTTTTCCATTTGTATTTAATACAACTTTGAGACTGCAAAAATCCTGTTTCTCCAGTTTTTGCCTACCAACTTTGGCATCCATCAATAAAACGTATTTGTAAAACTTATTACTACAGTATTTGCCTATCTATTATTTTCTATCTCCCTCATTCTTTCTGCATTTATTTTTTTTTTTTTTTTTTTTTTTTTTTTTTTTTTTTTTTTTTTTTTTTTTTTTTTTTTTTTTTTTTTTTTT